>JAOBRG010394112.1:0-10418 GCA_027574985.1 Umimayanthus nakama | reverse complement strand
CCCCCTCTTCCGGCCCACAAATGATGGCCGATGTTTCCCAAAAAGAAAAAAATATATCTGTTTTAAGGAGTAGAGATTGTTTCTTTTGGTCTAGTGAACACATACAATCAAACAAATTTATGATGATTCTCCTTTTCTTTCTCGTTTAAAACTAGATCGTGCCGTGGTACAAGCTGAAATGTCTGAAATGATGGTCGAAGAAGAAAAGGAAGTCACCATGGTTTGTACTGTTAGTGGACAACCAAAGCCATCGATCAATTGGAAGAGAATTGGTGGAAAACTGAGTAGCGACGTCAAGATATATGAAGGAAAACTCGCCCTCTTACAAGTTCAGTTATGGGATGAAGGAACTTACAGCTGTAAGGCTACAAATGTAATTAACACAGACAGATCCGAGATAAGGCTAACAGTAGTCCCTAAAGTTGGGCTTAAAATCACCCCTCCTCGACAAATCGAGGCATTGGCCGGTAACCGGATCCAACTTGACTGCCAAGGTACCCGATTAAGCAGTGTAACATGGCAACGTAAAAGTGGCGACCTGCCGACAGGTCACGTGTTACATACAAACGGCACATTGATTCTCCCGAACGTCTCTGATAGTGATTCAGGTGTTTACGTGTGTAAAGCCAGCACGGTTTTTAGATCAATTAGCACCACGACACAAGTCAAGGTTTCCTTCCGGTCCTGTAGCCATCTGAAGGCAAACTTTCCGTCTAAAATCTCTGGTAACTATCTTATCGACCCTGATGAGGAGGGTGGTAATGCACCTTTTTTAGCGTACTGCGACATGATTGACAAGGACGGTGCTGGTGTGACAGTTATCAGTCACAGTAAAGAAAAAAGACAAGCTTTGGTTTTTCCGCCCATTTACTATAACGTTACGCTCACTCAACTTGCTAACCTTGCAAGAATCTCCTCCCACTGTCAGCAGTTCATCATGTTCGAGTGTAAAAATGACGTAAAGTTCATCGGAGAACAAAAAGCTTTTTGGGTATCACGTGACGGTAGGCCCATGTACTACTGGGGAGGAGCAGTACCTTATAGTGGGAGGTGCGCATGCGGGATGACAAACACATGTGAGGGAGGAGGACGGTGTAACTGTAAGAACTGGGGTCCACGTGGATCGCGTAACGACGGTGGGTTGTTAACAGACAGGTTGAGTCTTCCTGTAACCCAGCTACGGTTTGGAGCTGTATGGGATGACCCTGAGGAGGGTTACTACACACTGGGGAAGTTTAAGTGTTATGGGGCCATCTCGAATACAGGTATTATGATAGTCTTTAATTCTCGTATGAAGTAGTTGACTTCAAATCGATCCAAGCAACATCAACAAATTCTTGCAATGCGCCGGGGATCTGTTGTTCAACTTGTGTGTATAAAAGCCGAACTTCAACATCAGTTAAATATAAGCTGCTGTTTAGAGATGTGTGGCATTTGAGGGAAGATAGTTATTACACCACGGGAGAGTTCAAATGTTATGGGGCTATCTCGAATAAAGATGTTATGATATTTTTCGTTTACCGCATGGAGCCATTGACACCAAATTCAAACAACGCCACAATTTTCTATGCTCTGCTGTACAACTGGTGTGTGGTGTGTATAAGAGCCGAACTTCAACATCAGTTACATGTATATGTCTTCACTGAGTAAGACAACTTTTTATCTTGATTTTTGGGAGAAAGTAAAAACGCTGTGAGTAGTTTATATATATAGTTATGAGTAAACGAAGAAACCCATCCTGAATACAAATATGACGAATACACAAAAAAAACCATGTTGCCACGAATGGGATTCAAACCCACGTCCCCCTGATTACTAGTCGGGTAAGCCATCTTACGGAGTGTGGACGTGTACGTGAGTTTTCCCACAAAGTTTTTTCTCAGGGTTGGATCCTTTCGGATCCTCTAGACGTGCTGATTCCTAAGTTGGTTTATCCTGTAAATCATTAACTTGATCCTTAGATCGAAAGGTACGCGTTTAGAGTTATTAGTCTGGAGGCAAAACTCAAAAATTCGACTTTCGTAAAGTTTTTTGAGTAGAAGCAGGAAACAGGGCAAGAAATGTTCGTTTTGTGGTCCTTAGAAAGAATATTGCTGTTTCCAAGATTTATTTTGACCAGTTTTGAAGTTATAGGGGGTTTTGCTGAGAGGCCTGCGCCTGCAACATAGAAACGAGGCTGTACCAGTGATCTTACAAAAATCATCAATCAAATTGCACAAAAACTGCAGGAAGTTTTTTCACTGGGCTGTTAAACACGCACAATTTGTTTATGAAAAGTTTTATGTGTTAAAACCGTGTTCCTTCACCGGTTTCTGAGTGATAAATTACCAAAATGTTTCTTGAAATTGTCCTCAAACTTTCTTACAATTTAAATTTTCCGAACTTTTCTGTGAAAACGTTGGCCTTTCTAATTGAAGCTCATTTCAACCGCTTGTTATTGATTTTGAGTCGGATAAATTTTTTTTATCTGATAATTAATTCAAGATGGCCGCCAAAAAATCAAATATGACGTTAAAATTGACTTAATAAATAACTTGTATTTGTTTTCACTCAACAAATTGGCATCAGCAATGTTGGTGTTCATTGTATTAGCGCTAGTGGGTTTGAAGGCTGCGGGCAAGTTTACTTAGCCTGTCATGAGCAATACCCTTGACGGCATTTTTTTCTTGTAGTCATCTTTAGGCACATGAAGCCTCTGCAACACGGTGTTTTCCTGCATCGTCGATTCTGCGCTTTCTTCCTGACAACTGCCCAGAACAACCCCACATCTTCTAACTCCTTCTCTGATGTTCTATGCCATGTAGCCCAGGGACGTTCTCTTTTGCGCTTGCCTTTAGGCGTCCAAAAAAGCCCTGTCCTGCTGATGGATGTACCGTCCTTTCGGTGAATGTGTCCAATGAATCGCCCCTTTCTGCACGTTGTTTCTACCATGTTATTTTCCTGAAAGCACCGTCTCCCAATTTCTGCATTTAATTTGCAACTTTGTCTGGCCACTTTATCTGTAGGAGTATTCGGAGACACTTTGGTATTGAAAAGTCTTATCTCTGTTCTTGACGTTATCTTTCGAGAGTTCTAAATCGGTTTAAGTATGGCAAACCTAGAAGCCAATGCCATCCTGTCTGACGCTCAGCATGGTTTTAGAAAGGGCAGAAGCTGTAAAACTCAACTATTACTTCTTTTGGAAAATCTCACAAAAACTCTGGACAACAGACGACAAGTCGACCTAATCCTGACAGATTTCAGTAAAGCCTTTGATAAAGTTCCGCACCAACGCTTGCTTCTCAAACTTAAGTATTTTGGAGTCCAAGGCCCCATTCTTGACTGGCTCACATGCTTTGTAACCAAGCGAACCCAACGAGTAGTTCTGGAGGGAATTAGATCCAAAGAAGTGATTGTCAAATCAGGCGTGCCTCAAGGAACTGTTCTTGGCCCTCTTTTATTCCTTGTATTCATTAATGACATCCAAGAAAATGTGTTGTCGCAGATAGGTTTATTTGCCGATGACTGCATTTTATACAGGGAAATAATCAATATCGAGGACTGTAACAACCTTCAGCGAGATATTTCATCGATCTGCGACTGGGAATCGGAATGGCAACTGGAGTTTAACGCAGTCAAGTGCTTCGCCTTGCGTATGTCACATAAAAAACGCATTCTTAATGTTATATACAAGATGAAAGGTACTCCGTTAGACACGGTACCGAAACACAAGCACCTTGGGGTCACTATCACCGAAAAACTTGATTGGAGCCCTCACTGTAACACTATTGCAAGTAAAGCAAACAGAACTCTGGGTGTTTTACGGAGACACCTTAAGGGCTGTTCGAAGTCCGTCAAGTCGACCGCGTATAAGGCGCTGGTCCGACCTCAACTGGAGTATTGCTCCACCGTCTGGGACCCTTACCACCAGTCCGATAAAACCACACTCGAAAAGGTACAAAGGAGAGAAGCAAGATTTGTCACGGGAGATTACAAGAGGGATTCGAGCGTAAGCACCATGATCAACAACTTGGGATGGAAAAGCTTAGAAGAACGAAGAGCAGCATCACGACTGACCCTGATGTACAAAATAACCAACAAGCTGGTCGACATTGACATCAAGAATACTCCATTGCAGCTGCTAAATACCCAAACACGCCGATCCTTGCCACTGACATTCAAAAACCTCTGTCCCAATAAAAACTGTTATAAATACTCTTTCTTTTGCCGCACTGTACCTGAGTGGAACTCTTTACCCGTATCTGTTCGCACATCAAACTCATTGAACATCTTTAAATCTGAAATTGACAAGTTAAACCTTCTCAGCTTAATTGTTAAAAGCCACTATCGCGACTGATCACTCCGCCCAAGCCTATGCTAAATCCCCTGGAGGGAGTTTGTATAGTATTTATTTAGAATTAGAATTAGAATTAGAAAAAGAAACGCATGTCTTGCTTTGTTAATACCTGATTTTACTTCGGCATCGATACCACCACTCACATCCACTATACTCTCAAGGTTTGTCAAACAGGTCTCCAGTTTCTATTTCCTGCCCATCGATTTAACTGTTGTGCTCGGAGATTCAGCAACTGTGGTCTACTTTGTCTTTTTCTTTATTCTGATCTTCATCTTCAGCGTTCTTGTACTTGATGCAAGGCGAATGTCGTCTGCAACTGATTTAGGTCTTCTAGCCATATTGTCAACATCCATTTGATATACTTTGTTATATCATCACACGTATGAAATGGGTTATATATTAGAGCAATGATACAAGCTTTAGAGAAGCATCATGATTTTTAAAAAAATGTTTTACCTCTTAAAGATTAATACACTTAAATATATATTTATTGACAAAATTTATGATTTTGAAATGTTTTGTCAAACGCTTGCCAAGATTGTTAAATTTTCACAAGCTATAAAATCCAATATATGGCTGCCAAATAAGTGGACTTGACTCGAACAACTGTTGCTATATTAATAGCAATTAGTTTAATTGAATAAGCTTTTTTCCATGACAGGACAGGGACACTGGCTTTTTAAGTGAGTGAAGCTTGAGTACGGTGTACTAAACTTTGTGAAATACATCCCCAACTAGTCACTGACAGTCTGTTTGACAAATGGAAAACCAAAAGTGATCCGTGTCCTTATTTATTACTATTAAACCTGTATCCTTTCGGATCCTCTAGCCGTGCTGATTCCTAAGTTGGTTTATCATGTGAATCATTAACTTGATCCTAAGGTCGAAAGGTACGCGTTAAGAGTTATAGGCTTTCCCATCCAACCCTAAGAAAAAACCGCATATCAATTGATAACATTTTTATTCTTAACCCTCGAAAGTCCAAGGGGGACAAGTCAAATGGACCCCTCCATAGGTTTTTCCGACCTAAAATTTGAAGCTTTCAAGCAATCAAAATGAAACTTTCAGTATCTGTAGTCTGATAATGAGCGCATTTTTTGACATTAATTGGATGACGTCATCACTTATAACTTATGCGTAATTTATTATGCAAATTAAAGTTTAGAATAAAAAACGGTAAATTTCTTGGAAAAATTATTCTCATTTCTTCATTTAAGCTCTATTCTCAATTATATTCCTATATTAGGCTGAAAATACATGTTTTCTACTAATTCCGATAAAATTTTCTTCAGTTATGCGTAAAACAAAATTTTTTGAAAAATCCAAGATGGCGGCCAATATGGCGGACAAGTTATGAAACGACTGTTGCCATAGCAACAGCTCTTAATTAAAACTTGATTGTTGTAATGGAAAGTAATTAGCAAACAAAAAGCTTCTTCCATACAAAAGCCTGATCTTTTATGTGCAACCGTTTCGAAAATTTATGGGGGGGGGGGGTCCAAATGACAGTAAATAGCTTGGACTTCCGAGGGTTAATATTACTATTATCATTATTATTATAATTAAGCACTTTTTGACTGAGTTGGAGAGCCGGCTACGAATGACGGACCCTTTTTCGGGAGCTTAATGAGTAACAGGTGGTCTCGAACTTTATACTGACTTCTCTCAATTAGTTCTGAATCCTTTCAGCTGTTGTGTTGGAAAGATAACGGCTAATTTTTAGGCAAAATAGAGCTATTAAACGTTGCCAGTCAGAGTTGAGATCCTGGGCCAGGCGGCTTTTGATTGCCCGCCGTATCAAGACGTATGACACCATCACGTGACTTCTACAGTGGTTTTTGTGTGGAAAGACCAAGGCACAATAACATTAACCATCACGATATATTCTTCGATCCCACCAGGAATAATATTGTTTTTGTGTCTTCTTTTAAAAAAATTGCTCTTTTTTAAAAAGAATCTTATTCTTATGTTTCAGAACCTGTCAAAGCCTACTCGCCAATTTCTGTAACTGTTCTTTGGCAAGAAACAGCGACTCTTTCTTGTGAGGCTTCTGACAGACCCGGGTCACTGGTCACGTGGAGGAGAAAAGATTGGGAATATATAGATGGGAAATTTCGTTTGTCGGAAGGAGTCGCGAATGTGACTTTCACACAAGTTCAACTCCAACATCAAGGAACCTACATTTGCGAAGCCAAGAATGGTGTTAGCACAGCTACTACTGAAACCAACCTCGTCGTTATCTATTTTATTACGCCACCTTCTCTTGTGACTACACCCGAGGGAGCCTGGATCAAATTGGATTGCCAAACGAATATCAAAATGAACACAACATGGAGACGAAAATGTGGAGACTTGCCAAAAGGACACTTGTTCTTCATAAACGGAACGCTTTCTTTGAGGAATGTTACAAGTTCACAGTCAAGACAGTATGAATGTGCCACGAAAATTAATTCGAGAAAAGTATCCAAGCTAGTACAAGTTTTGATCGGGAACTTGTCCTGCAGTCATATCAAGTCAGGGTATCCTGGGGCAGCATCCGGGAACTACACAATTGATCCTGACAGTGATGGCGGTGAGGATCCATTTGTGACATACTGTGACATGGTTGAGGAAAATGAAGTTGGCGTGACGTTAATTCATCATGACCTGGAAGCAAGAAGTCGTGTTAGCGGTTGCCAGACTCCTGGTTGTTTTTCTCGAAACGTGACATACACCGGAACAACCCTGACTCAACTTACCAACCTGATAAAAGTCTCTACACACTGTGAACAGTTCGTCATGTTCGAGTGCAACGATTCGGTCGATTTTATTGAGGAAAAGGCTTCGTGGTGGTTGTCACGTGACCGGAAAACCATGCACTACTGGGGAGGAGCAGTTCCCGGTAGTGCGAAGTGCGCATGCGGGATGACGAAAACGTGTGATGGCGGAGGTAGGTGTAACTGCAAGAGCTACGGTCCTAAAGGACGGCGTAACGACATTGGACTGTTGACGGACAAATCCAGTCTTCCAGTAACTCAATTGAGGTTCGGAAGTGCGAACGAAGGGACTTTCTACACACTAGGGTTGTTCAGATGTCATGGGGTCGACACTATTGCAGGTATTTTATTAATATTTTGTGACATTATTGAAGTCACATTATCTCTTACATCGCTTGCAGGATTTGTTCCAACGATCAGTATTTAATTTTTATTTGATTGTCTTTTCAATACAATCAATCTTTGAGCTGTGATGTAATAATAAAACCAATACTTACTAAGCATCAGGGTGGAGGAAAAGTAAAAAGCACTCATAAAGGCGTTCCGAATTGTATCTGCCTTTGAGTGTACGCAACAATCGCCCCTTAGGTTGAAACATTCGCAGTACTGCTTCCTGTCTTATGCCGACACGAGCATAAACGAATCAAACAAATTAGATGTGTCACCACACTTCCCTTTTTGTGCTCGAACCTGACTGGTTTTGACCCGTAGCTGCTCACAAACAGGAAATTTTGAACAGAGCTCCGCCAAACTGGTTTAAATCGGACAGGAACTGGCACACGGTTAATACAATAAACAACTTCAATAGTTTTTAAAAAACTCGTTTGCCGAAACTCCTGTCCCAGACAATTGTAGCCTGATAAAGTGTCAATGCCGTGTGTTTCCACAAACTAAAACTAAGACAAAAATAGTAGAACGGAAGGACGCTTTCTCGATAGTCGAAGAACAACCACATTAGAGCATAACTTCAAAAACCATGACTAAGTATTCTCTTACTGGGGTTAAAGTTTTGTTTGATAATTACGACCGACACCACAAAACTATTTCTTCTTCTTAAACGATAACTAAATGGTTAACCTTTGATTAACTGTGAGTTTTGGAAAAAGTACCATTGGCATATTAATCGCACAGTCGCATCTTTTCACCGAGCGAGTTGGCGAACATGGAAGCCTGGCTTACACAAACTTTCAGATTTGTGATGTCCTTCAACCGTTTGCATACAACATATTGAAATATATCAATATTAGTTTTCTCTTTACAATGTGTTATAAAAAAGGTACCAAACAAGTTGACTGGTTTTTTAGAATAAGATATTGGATCAGCAATACCAAACTCTCAAAGGCAAGTGTAAAATTCTAACATTGACCAGTTTCTCGAAAAGATATGACGCCTTGCTAACAATAAACATGTCACTTAGCTTTTAGGAGATTTTTAGGTTTAAAAGAAGCAATATTCTGACAGTCGAAAACATGGGAAACGATGCGAAAGTAATTTCCGAAAAAGGAGCCGCAACAAGAGTCCCGACATAAAGCAGTTATAAGCAAACGAACATTGCAGGCCTGCTCTTTTCTGGGTTATATATTTTTGAGACTTTTGAAATGCAAGAGTGATGGACTGGATTGCGAAAAATAGACTGGAGTAAAAACTAGGACTGTATGATGAAATTAAAGATGGACTATGAGCCTTCTGGGTCATCATGTTAAAGTAATCGTTTTCTAAAGTTATCTCAGATTCACTTTAAAACTTACCAGTTTGGTTTTGGTTAGATTAACAACGACACTGGTTATACTAACCATTTTCTTTTGGGTTACCCGAGATATTACCATTAATAATAATTGTGTTGACCAAAAAAATGGTCGTTCTAACAAACAGTTCAGTTAAATTGACCAAAATGTTATGTTATTTTATTTTGAGTCTCAGATAAATTTTATTTTTACTAATCATTCAGTTTTTAGAGTGTAGTTTTCGCAAACACCAATTTCAACACTAGTAACTTGTGATTGCATTTGACCAACGATTTTGTCCTAGGGTGGTAAAACTGAAAAAATATCTCTGAAAATATAAGAAGCCCAACATCTGCCTCGCTTTCCCCTCTCAGCTCAACGTTAACACTATTAGGAGCGTAATAATTATACGCAATAAAACAGTACTACCATAATACTTTCTCTAAGAGTTAAAGAAAATATGTTCTATTCTATTCAACAGATGTCACCTATTACCTAGAAGGGGGAAGACAAAGCTGTGACAAGATCTGTCAGAAACGCGGTTATGTGTGTACGACTACCAATCATGGTTTTACAGACACCAGCACACTTCTTATCTTCAAAAGTAAAGGAGTGCATTGTAAAACGGGGTTCGGCACGGATACATACATGTATACAAACAATCCCGCCTACATTATCTTGAAATATAGTAATGGTTGGGGAGGGAGATGTATTGGGTGGCGGAACGTTCCAAGAAAGTTCAGTTGTGTTGCTGCCCCGGCACATTCATATACTCAACGCTTGTGCCCTTGTCTTATACGTTAGTAAAATTATAAGACGATAATATTAAAATTGAAGAAAAGCAGCAATGAAAGCATATAAGAAATGATTGAGAATGACAAGAAGAAAAAAACTAGAAGAAAGTTGAGGTGATAGATATCTTCTTTTTCGCGTAAGGCTTAGCTTTGTCAACTGAGCAAAGACGTGTTGCGATACAAAAACATCATGTTCAGTGCTAGATTTACTTTAACTGATTTCTCCGTGCCGTTGCTTTGAAAGTTAGTGTAATAGAAATGGCATGTGTCAAAATAAGCAAACGAAATAGTCCAAACAGTAAAAAAAAGTTGATAGACAAATAATAAGCCAGGCCAAAAAGAAAAGCAATGGGAACAATGCTTTTCTTGTAGGAAAAAACAATGCTTTCTTTGCAGGAAAAAGTCTTGGTTATTGGTAGTCAACGCAACCTTTATTAAAAAAGTTGGCGGACATGTCGCAAAAAGGTCTTTGCCATAGCAATAGTTCTTAGCTAAAACTTTATCCGAAAGCTGCTGCGAAAGCTTGATGAATTATGTGTAACATTCTAAACACGGTGGTTTCGATTGATTGCCCTTTCGCTTGGACGGATGTGTTAGTAAGAATGGCTTAGCAGTAGGGTTAATGTAATACAAGCTTTATTGGCATGATATAAACCTTTTACACATTTCCAAAGCACAATTTTTTTGATAATAAAAAAGGCCATAATTACAATATTAATTATAGATCTAAGACGAAATTGAAGCTATTCAGTTACTAACATTCAATTACATTCAATCACATTAATTGGATACATATTCTTAAATAACT
>JAOBRG010394111.1:0-24789 GCA_027574985.1 Umimayanthus nakama | reverse complement strand
GCTAGTTTAGCTTTTATGGTTATTCCAGGTGACCAGCACCTATCTCTTTTTTTTTTTTCAAATAATAGTTATTTCAACTATGTTAAAATGTTAAACCTTAAGGTGAAAATAAAGTGTTGTTGTTGACCGTCGTTTGGTGCATTGATTTACACGCGTTTTGGATATTATATACAGTTGAATTCTGAGATGCAGTCATGGTGAATAACCAAAAAATCGCAACGATTCTAGTCTGTCCGATCATTTCCAAATCAAGCAATTTGCTGTTCATCCACCTACAGTGTATTCAATTTCACCATGACTCTGCGAGACACTAGTGACCAATCCTTTTCCCAGCGAGCTAGCGTAAATGAACGGAACTGATGAGATAAAACTACCACTGTGCACCTTTTGATCCTTCGTAAATAACTAGTATGGTATTTTGTTTGCGAGCAAAAATACGGGGAGTAACAAAGTTGTTTTTTAATTGTAAAAAATATAAAATTATAGCTGATAAATATTACAGCTGATGACAACGTTCTCTCTATCAAAGTTGAGAAAGAAATAACGATTAATTTTCGTCACCTTCAGTTGGCATAGCTATCAGCATGAAAGTGCCTAGAAATGACGTTTTAAGGCTTTCATATTTGAAATTTTGGGGGGGGGCGACACGGCGGCCTCTTTTCCCCCCTTTTCGGCGCTCGGAAAACCTTCCCCTACCATTAAAAGTGGTCCTGATGTAAGGTAATCCGTATGTTAGAATTTCTGCCATTGTGTCTTTGGAGCTTGAATGGTGTATCCCCCCCCCCCCCCATCCAACTCAACCCCACCCACGAAAATTCCTAAATTCCCCACAACGGACTTGCACACATTGTAATAAGATCAAACCACACATTTGAAATTTTTTCCTGTAGATCAACAGGAGCGAATTCTTTCCAACAATCATAAATACAATCACGCATTTGAGTGACCCACGAAATTTGAGCTACCGGTGCCATAATTTCAGCGTTTAGGGCGGCAGAAAAAGCAGTTTAATTTTGCATATTTACAAGTATCGTGCTTGTTGGGGCAACTTTTATAATGTTGTCAACAATCATGAAATTAATTGTCATTTTAGCTAAAGTATTGTTTGCAGATTAATTATACAATATTATAGACCAGCTAAATAAGTTACTGCAACTTCCATGCTCAAAAGCCCCTGTTTATTGCAGGGTGAACACTTGATTGACGTCACGACCGGCCTGGAAGGTGATTGGTGCGGTTTGCTGCCTGTCGGGGGAAGGTGCTCGAGCATTACAACAACTGGATTGAAATGGAATCTGAGTGAGTGTTGCCCGAGTTTCAAGCTCTTTCTTTATTTCCTGGAGAGAGGAGGGGTGGCGTTGCTGGGATGCAGTAAGGCTTAACTCTACGAACACGCTTTCTTTGTTTTGTCTTTCTTTCTTTGTTAAGGCTTTCGTTCTTTAACAATAGGGTAGTTAAAGACGACCTCTGGAATGTGCTGCTAGGAGCGAGCAAAGAAAAAGTCGCAAATCCGGCTTTCTGACATCATATGTTTAGTGTGCGCTTCAGGGTATTTTTAGGCAATGAGATTAATCCGAAATGCTTCAAGACGTGATTAATTCTGTTGTTTAAAAATACCCTGTAGCGCATACCAAACCTATGATATCAGAAAGCCCGAATTTGAGACATTTTCTAAGAACAGGCTGGAATCCTGAAATGCGTCAAGACGTGATCAGGTTCATTAAGAGTGTTCTTGGAATTTTTTGGTGTTTTTGTCTTGTAAATACCTGATTCAAAGGCCGTTTGCAACATCTAACTTAAATCTTATACACCTATTTGAAAAAAGGTTGACCCGGTGCAATGGTGAATACCGTAACCGAAAGGATTAATGGGCCTTCAACTGCTTCTGTTCTAAATTTATTAAATTCCAACAGTTACTTGCGGTCATTTTTTCACTATTGCTGCCGATCAACCTTTTTTGAATTAGGTTAATGAATCAAACACATCGTGGCTTGTGGATGCGTGATGAACTATTTAATCATGACCTGTTCCATTAGCAATTTTCAGCCTTGCGTATCTCTCAATGACTCTCTACTCCACAGAGGCTTGAAGAAGGGCTCCGAAAAGAAGAGTGAATGAGCGAGATAGAGCGGGATGGGGAAAGAAAGCCGATCTTCCTTCTTCCTTTTAAAACCATCCACTTCCACCAAGGCTTCCCAACGGCTTCTCACTAGAGCTCTATCGTCACCAGGTGTTTTGTCTTCTCGAGAAAAACCCAGGAAAATTCCCATGATTTTAAGTTTCTTTCTTTATACTTCAAAAAATAGAACTTCGAACCTGTGTGACTATACTAGGCTCGATTGGGACCTTGAGTCTACACTGCAGTCTACGTGTTGATCGTTTGAGTTTTCAGCCAGTCAAAGCGCGTGTAGTATAAAACTTATGTAATGATAAACGCTGGGCATGCAGCCAGTGGGCGCACGTTGTATCCTAGTCCCCATCTTTATCTTTTTTTTATTGTTTTGTGGTTACCTGAACATTTTATGACTATGCCTTGCAGCTCAAAGTGTTCTGGAGTTTGGTTCCCTTGTGAGTACGTCCAACACTTACGATGGCAGCGGAGCGGTAACCGTGAAGACCAACTCCACGGTCCTGTGGACTATGGGCATCAAGCAGACCCTATGAACGATGTATCGATTTCCGTGGCTGTTTGTTATAACAATCGTCTTAAGCTCCGTCCACACAAATCACGGATAGATTAAGTAAACTTATTTTTCATACAAGAACAACCATTTTCTTGCTGAGGCTAGTCACTCTCAGCAACGGCGTTTTTCAGGATTTTAGCCTCAAATGTCTTTAATAAAAGTGTTATTCATATAATTTTTGGAACTGTGAAAGCGTTTTCCTAACAATGTTTAACTCAGTTCACATGTGGACCAAATGCTTTGTTATCTGATGCTATTGACTGTTTACCAAAATCAAATTTGAAAGTGTACCATTCAGTGTTCTCTCGCGCGTGATACTAGAGTCTAGATAATTCGAGCTTTCGACAATTTCTTTGTGAAGATGACAGCTGGAAGATGTCGACTGTAGTTCGTCGTATCCCTCCTGCATGTGCGGTTACTGCATTCTGTAATCAAGTCTTGTTTTGTTTCTTCGCTTTACCGAACTAAACCGTCCTCGTAACAGAGAACGTAAGTAAAGAGAATCGGAATGTCGGTCGAGTAACGACACAAGACAAAATACTTTATTACACAACACAACCGTGCGTGGGAATGCAACAAGCATGACATCTTTCAACCGTCATTTTGAATGCTATATTTGCGCCAACAGTATTGCTTTATCTGGCCTTGGTCAGTTTTTTTTAAATACACGAAAACGCCAAATACTTGTATTTGGCAGGCGAACGCTTATTTTGGATAGCAGCATTTTGAATTTATCGTGTGATCAGAAATCATTAACGGCGCAATTTCGTTTTCGAAGGCTGCATTTTAAACCATCCACACCTAAATAGCTGTACTGCGTTTTCAAAAGTCTCTAGTTTCTAGTTACAGATGAAGAGGTCTCCATTTTCCATTGTCTTAGTGTGTGTGTAGTTTGGAAACGTCTTGGTGCACGCGTTAACGCGTTTTGCGCCTACGACCGGCAAACTAATATTTTTATGTTTTAACCAGTCTAGTAGCTTCGAAGCTCAAAAACGTATTTTAAATGAATGAAGCTCTTGTTAGCTCCTATCTAACCACTTGCTTAACTGATTATGATGTTAAAACGCCGACGAAAAACCGATGAAATAAAATTGTAAAAATGAGCAATACCTGTTGTTTGTCGTCTTGGTTAAACAATAAAACAGACTGGCAGAGCAAATGTTCTATAACTAGAAGCTATTTTTTTACTCGACCAAAGGCGCCGAGTTGAGGTTTCGGCTCTGCTTCTCACTATTATTACTTTGTTTTTGTTGTTGTCGCAGTTAATATGCAATGCCTCCGTCTCATGCGTTTTGGACCTGATCACCAAGACGGCCAGATCAAGGAAGTTTCTCCGTTCGTTACGAAAAAAAAAATTCGCAAAGGCTTAAAAGGAGCAAGAAGCTTGGCTTTAGGATCTCGCCCTATATAAAAAAAGTTTGAAACTGAAAGTAAGAGTGAATTTAGGTGTCAATCCTTTTTCATGAAAAAAAATTCCTATCAAGATTCACAGAAAAACCTCCAAAAACTAAAGACAGAAAAGATAGCGTGATAAAGATAAAATCACATTGGAACTAAGTCTACAAAGACCAGGATCTCAATTTGCGCAAAATAAAAAAAGGTAAATCGCGTGTCACAGGAATCAATCTGATCACGAGGACGAACGGGATTTATTGCATACCAGCGCCAGGTATTGGACTACAATACTTGAATTGTCAACTGTTCCTTTTAACAATACTTTTTTTGTGTGAAATATTAATTGGAAAAGTGCATCTTTGGGTGTAAGTAAAAGTCAAAAGAAATAAAATGAAACTGAAAATTAATACGGAATAAAATGAAAAACGAAATAAAAGTAAAACGCAATAAAATGAAACTTGAAACTAAAGTAAAATCAAAGAAAATTGAAAAAAAGTAAAATGAAACTGAAAGTTATGACAAAATAAATAAAATAGACACAATCGGTCACCATGCTCCGTGCCGACCAAACGAGCGGAAGAGTTGACCTGGGACGAGGCTAAATGTGTGAACTTCAACGGAAGTGACAAAAAAGTGACAGTGTATTGCTGGTTGATTCAGATCAATACGTTCAACACCATGTTGTCATTGCAATGCAGAATTTAAAAGTCGTTATTGTAGGTGACCCCAGGGCAGGAAAAACTCGGCTTGCTATCAGTTTCCACACTCGAGGCTTTCCTGGCACTTATGTGCCAAATATATTCGACAACCAGTACTCGACAAAGTACTTGAAACATGGCGTTTCGTACACGCTTGGCTTCTGGGATACAAATGGGCACGAAGACTACAATCATTTAAGACCACTTGCCTATCCACAAACCGATGTTTTTCTTGTCTGTTTTGATGTCACCAGACGCGAATCATATTTGAACGTGAAGGGAAAATGGCTGCCAGAATTAAGGCATCATTTACCGGAAGTGCCAGTTATTTTGGTGGCAACTAAGATAGATCTTCGATCACAGTAAGTCTGTTTTTATTAAGATTAATTTGCTAATTAGAGGGTTAGAACGGGATCACCCCCCATTTTGAGATAACACATAAGAAAAAATGTAAATTCGATTAGTTCCCATTTCACACATTTTGGTGATCAGATAATGAATAGTCACCATCTTTTACAAAAGTCACCCCCTTTTGAAAAATCCTGGATCCGCCACTGAATTCCAACCCAGAATATGTTTTAAGTAACTTCAGAAAATCTAATTCTGTTTCTTTATATGTATGCAATGTCATGATATCCTGTGGGTATCCAAAGGGACCATACCAAAAGAATTGAATGGCCTTGGTGCCACACTATTACTTCAGTCATTTTTTGGAACAGTGAAAAAATGCTGACCTTTACTGATAACAAAAAACTCTGCATAGTTTCAGCTTAAGATTCAGTGTTTCATGGCACTCACCTGTTAAAACAATATGTGACAAAAGCATTTCCATAGCAATCTAGTTTCTTCTTACTGAACAGAGGTGGTGGGTAGGGTTCCGATAACAAAAATAGACTATAGTCGCAACAAGAAAAACTTAATTTTAAGCCTGGGGGGATACTTCTTTGCTTTTACTACCTGGGTATTTGCTGCTGGCCAGGGTATGGTTTTCAGGCCTTCAATTTTTAGAACAGGGTATATAAATCAGGAAAATGATGTTGGGAACAAAATATACAACTACATGAAACTTATAAACAGGTTAATTCAGGTTGCATTAAATTTTCTTGATAGACATATGGGCACGTTTTGAATACATGTAATTCTTTTTATGGCTTTAATACTTCTTGCTACTGTTTAGAACAGGGTATCAAAACCAAGCTTAATCTAGTTTAAAACAGAGTAAGATTCCAAGAGGATCAGCGGCACACCCCCACCAAAATTTCTGGTCAGTACCCCCACCCCTCCCTCAGGATTTTAAACAAACATGTGACCTTTGCCACTGTCAAACTAGAACCTAGTCTCCCTTTTTTACTTATTTAGTGCCTCATTCAACAGATAAAAACACACATTATATAAATTAATACAGTCCAATGGTTATTCCATTTCAAACAATTTCCTTGGTTTGGTGGTCACCTGTTATCGGCTCATATTCTAGTAAGAGATTGACTATACATGGAAAATGCTGCAAATGAAAGTTATTTTTGAGTTGGCCGCTTCTTCAGACCCAATTTATTTTCATTTTATTTTTAGATAAATAGTCCCGTGCTCATTTGTTATTTATCAGCTGATACTCGGTGCAGTCTTGTAGAATAATTGTTAAATATCCTAGCTAGCTTATATACCAGTTCACCACACTTTATACAGGTGGTTTAATAATCCCTTTCAGCCCCAGCTTTGTTATCAGTGCTATCTTCTCCTAAAAATGTTGTCCCAGGGGCCCCACTCACAAATTTTTATGATGGGGGGGGGGGTCTGACAGAGGTCCATAAATTATACCAGTCCAAAAAAAAAAAAACTCAGAATTTGTCTATCCCCCAAAAACCACTACTTTTTTAGCATGGCATACCCAAAAATATATCTGTTAGTCCTTTTTTGCAACCCTCTTTTTTTCACAACCCCCCCCCCCCAAAAAAAAATCCTGTAATTAACCATATGCAGGAAACTATCTAAGATGAAAAGCCAAATTCTCACAACTTTGTCACAAACAAACTGAAGAGACAGTTTAGGAGAATTCAGCGATATGTCATATGCCGGGCTGAGAGGGTTAATTAAAGACAATTCAGTTTGGAAACTTTTAAAGTTATTTTAAGTTGAGATGGCTAATCCACTTGTTTTATTTTTATCTATCATTTTATTTGTTACTTTACAAAAGGCCTTCTCATTTATCAGGGTCTTAATGAGGTATTTTTAAATAGCTTTGATCTTGTTGTTTTAGACAAATTTTTGATCCCTGATCCTAAAATTTTCAAAACATTGACCCCTGATCCCAAAAGATTTTGAGAAAATGACCCCAATTTTCTTGGTTGTCCCTGATCCCAGATCCCACCCGCTCGATCACTGATCCCAGCCCTCTTATCCCTGATCCGGGACCATTTTTTGCCACTGATCCCTGATCTCATATACCTCTTTATAACCCTGATTTATTGCAATGGATTACTGCCAAGAAAACATTTTTATATGCATTAGGTTACACTACACTGGTGTCAAACTTTTGGCACTGAAATGCATTCATTTTTACATCAATGAGTGGCTGAAAGTTAACCCAATTGTTTGTACACAAAGCAAGCCAGGATAGCCTATTAATGCAGATGCTTTTACTCCTGCTGGGCCCTGCCTGCCTTCGCAGGCAGGGTATAGTTATAAAAGAAATTTGATAATATATTGCTGTCAGACTTTGATGAGTTCAGTTCTACCATATTTTTTGAGATTCATAGGTTTCACCAAATACCTAAATGCATACTTTAATCAATTTCCTGAAAATTTGAAGTTAATTTTATACTATGAAAAAGAGGAATCACAGAACTCATTTTTGTGTAAAATTTGCAGCTTTAAAATATAGAATGCTAAAAAATGGTTGTGTTTGAGGCCTGTCAAGTTACCATAGTCAGTGTAAAACTTGTATACTGTATTTTTTCCAATGAGCTCCCAACCTCAAATTATAATCTCCAGGCCAAGAGCTTAAAACGTTTGCCTGATTGGACCGTAAAAGATTTGAAACGATACAAAAATAACGCGGTGATGAAAGGGATGGCAATTTCAATGCATTTCCAGCAGTTTGAAGACCTCAAGTTTCTATTTTTTCTCGACCAACCTCAAATTAGCGCCCGACCCATGATCCCCAGCCACGATCTTGCAAGTTTTCTGTATGAAAACAAGATTAAAGTATTTTATTTTTGGGGGTTATTTTGTTGATGAAAAATAAACGTGCTGAAAATGTGTGGCAAATAATGGGAAAATCTTATAAGCACCCAACCTCAAATATACGCTCACCCCTAAAAGCTCAAAATATGTTCGAAAGTAGTTTGACGAAACTTTTGACTAAACACCTTTATTAAATACCGAGCACTGGATATTGAAATTCCGGTATCTGATTGGCTCTCTACTCACGGTATAAATCCTGTATACTGCAATATGTCCAAATATGGAAACTGAAAAATTTTATCACGAAAAATCTTCCCTAAAAATGGCCGAAAACTCGACTCGGTAGAAAACAGAATTAGAGAGATTTTTATCCAGTGTTTGGTATTAAATAAAACAATTATTCCACTCACGCTTGTTGGATATGAGCTTGTGATAGCCGACTCGATGCTTCGCACCTCGTCCGCTATCTAAAAGCTCATATCCAACGCGCGTTCGTGGAATAATTGTTAATTATCTAAAAATACGTCGGGTCTTTCCAAAGTGTTATAGAAGTACACTCCAAGGAAACACTTTTGTGTAAACCCAAAACGACTACCAAAACCAAGCCGCGGACTATTTGCGGCATCTGCAGGTTAAACCTTATCCTTGGGTTAGCCCAGTTCAGGGCGCTTATTCGAGTTACTATACGGTAAGAACCAACTTTAGTAGTACGTTAACTAGTACAGGGGATGGTAACCAGAATAGTTGTTGTGACACTGCCTGGCTACTAACAGTTGGCAGAAAACTGTCATAATATGTGAGAAACTAAATACTTTGCCTTTCAGTCGTAAACGTTAGTGACGTCAAAGTGAAAAACAGGTGGCAGCCGTATGTGCACTTGTGTTCAAAGTACTTTATTTTGATTACATCCTAGATGTTCAAGAGAAGAAATTGTTACAGCTGATGAAGCGCAAGAACTAGCGAGGACCATTCGGCTGCATTACTGTGAAAGCAGCTCACTGTTGCATGAAGGAATCGAGGAAATTCTGAAGTGTGTTGTGTCTGCTGCACAGAGAAATCAACAAACACTTCAGAGTCAGGGCTTGTAGGTAGAATGTTTAGAAGACTTCGTTTATCACCAAAACAGAAGGAAACAGATAAACGACAACAAGAACATGATCAACCTGTCCAACCAAGACAATGAACATGAACGAAGACCTCCCGAAAGTTAACCTCAGGGTGCCAAGTTTCTGTTAACGAATACACAATTTGGTAAAATGAAACCAACGTAGTTTTCGATTGTTATTAAAAGAATCAAATTGACGTCAGGCTTAAATAATCGTTTTCTTCTGAGAGCAGTAAATTAGTTGAACAATTTTTATGCCATAAAAGATCATTTTCTTTTAAAATACGTATTACTTCAGTAAAGTTCCAACCAAACACTCGAGATCCTCCTTCCTTATAGGAATCTTGGACAGCAAAACAATCATGCAACTAGAACCAGGAAAAAGCTTTCATATCACGAAACGCTGTCTGCTCTCCGATCAATGGTAAGTTGAGGGAGTGTGTTTTTGAAGCATCAAGTTCAGGGTGGTAAAGGTTTTATCGTGATCCGTTATTGGTCTAAAATCCTGCTTTCGTTCTCTGTTACTTGCTTGAAAATTGAGTCCCCTATTCGTTATGAGACCAAAAAAGTGTTCGTAATTCGTGATTAAGCCATAAAGCTGTAACCATGATTTTCACCACCCTTCAAGTTGAATAAGCTTAAAAACTGTGCTTCACTAGAAATGCAAATGGCAAGGAAGCTGATGCCAAGTTGCCTTTTTTTCATAAACTCACAGTGATATGTAGAATATAACACATTTTTGATTAAGTACACGAATGATTTCAAGGACAACAATAAAAAAGAAAAACGCGGAAAAGGTGGAGTTTTCGTTGTTTTTGGCGATCATCGTTGATGATGATCACCGTTGTGAGCTTTAGAAATACCTTTTACCTGCAGGTTTTACATCCGCATGCACGTACACATCAGAAAACCTCGGTTACTACAGAATGTATCTTTGAATTAGTGGGAAACGTGATGTAATCGGTTGCCCCATGTAAGGTAATCCATGGCGTTTCCACGCTTTGGATTCCGGATTCCAGCCCCTGGGTTCCGGATTCCAGACTTACCTTGAATTTCGGATTCCAATAAAAGATACATAAAATTTTTCATAAAAATAAAAAAATGTTTCTTTTGTTATATTTATCCAAATTGATTGAAAAAAAAAACGGATTATGAGCTTTCCAAATATCAAAGGCCTTTTTACCGGTACTATTTCTAGAATATCCAGCACATCAAACATATTTTATCTTGATATATCGAAGTAGCATGTAGAAACTGCAAATCGTATTTTAATAAGCCTCCATAAAGGTTTTACAACTTTGAAAGAAGCGCAAATAATACGTAATCATTAGCGGAAACGAGTTTCAGCTATTCTAGCGATCTTAAAAGCTTGCTAATATCTAGTATTCATAGTATTCACTGAATAACTAGTTTGGAATGTGACTAAAATCCATTAATTTGGTAAAATATGTTGTCCGTTTCTTTATCATATCTTAAAGAATCAATGCACCAAGTACTGTTATTCAGTTATTGCAGAGACGCCGAACCTATGAACTACACTGTAATGTACTGTTGATCACAAAAAAAGTAATAAGGAAATCTGATCCTGTGTCTTTTTCTTACACATGAAAATGAACAGGTACCCCTTAAAAGCTCTTCTCGACGCTTCAGAGAACATTTAAAATAAATCCAAATCGTAAAAACGAATTACAGAAGTGATATTTTTGCTCCAATCCCAGTCAACCAAAGTTTAGCTCCATCAAAATTGATGAAATTGGCAATACACACAAATGTTCTCACGATGTTGAAATGATGAACTAACAACAAGTATTACTAGTGTTTTCAACAGTTCAAACAGTACTGTCCAGTACTGCAACAATGGAACAATACCAAGGCAACTGACAATAACTAATATCGACATTGTTGTGAAATAGGAGAGATTGAGACACTTGAGTAAGCCACCATGCGATGAAATCCTTGGCTGCCATTTGGAAAATCACTTTCGCTATAAGAAGCTTCCGTGGCCGGTAGTATTTGCGCTGCTGTATTTGCTGAAACGTTTTGACAATGAAGAGATACCAAGTTTCGAAAGCAAAGGGAACTTCCGAATACAATTAGGAAACAACATGCAACATGGACTGACTGTGTTTGTTTTTAAGATGGGTATGCACTATATAAGTCGTCGTCACGTTACTTTAAAGCCATATGCTAAAAACGCCAGCTACCGTCAACTGACGAATTGTTTGGCCAACAAAAAAATTCAAGCTGTAGTATGTTCTGATAGGTCTTCCGTTTATTTGACCAACTGGAGAGAAAAAGCCAAGATATGGTATGTTCTGATCAGTCTCCCAAATACGCACACGTTCTTATCAGGCTTGTGCTCCTTTGCTTAGCTGAACTGCACTGCCTCGGCGAGTCAAAAAACAAGTGTACGTGTATCACTTTCTTTGTCAGTTTAAAGTACAGCGGTGCAGGGCCGTGGAAACAGTTGAAGCCTACGAAAACGAAGTCTGGTTTATCGAAGCAATAGGTCTTTTGCAGCTAGAAGTTACATTGTACAAAATCCATCGAACTGGAGAACAAAAAAGTTTGTGACAAGACTCCGCTTGGAAATAAAACAAAAAAATCACACTTATGTTTGTGTCAAGAATTTCATTTTCAATCCAATTATATGAGGAGCTGGAGATACTTACAGTTTATTTTCCTGTAAAGTGATATTGACATCACTTTCAATTACTTAACATTTTAACCATCTTAATATCTAATACAGTAATATCTGCGAACTTTCTTTTTGTCGCGCCACACACTATGTTGGCATTTACTGATAATGTACCGGATGCCCGAAAAGGATTCTGGACTTGATAGTTTGCCACTCTCCGCTTGAAACATAAAGCCAATTAACTGATTAGAGTACCGCGGTTTTTCGGGAGCGGCGTTTATCTTTAAACTCGAAAAAACGCATTTATTTTCATGCAAGCGATTCGGAGACTGAACATTACAAATATTTCGGGTTTCGGTTTGTTTTACTCCTCAGTTCAAGTATACTCAAGGAAAATAAGTTGTTTGGCATGAGCAAGTTAGATTGTCGTTAATTAGAGATGTTACACTCTCTTTTTGAGAACTTGTATATAAACCGAATAAATACGGTAAGTTTTTACTCAGAACAAAATTTTAAAGGACGTTAGCCAAAAATCGGAGTGTTATGGTTTTTCTCTAGCTCAGATATGAATTTCGAAAAAATTTTTCAGGGAGATTAAGGAGTACGCCGAACACTGCTGGCATATACTATACAACAGCAAGGTAAGTCAGGATTCACAATTAATAAATTTCACTTTAGAAGATGACTAACATTTGACTGGCTTTGCCAACAGTACAGACCATTTTATCTAAACATTGTGTCTTCTCATTAAGTATAGGAAAAACCGACATTCTGTCAAATTTAGTGCGTTGTCTCGAGGGGCTTGCATTAACAGCTTTTTTGTCTGTGAAAAATTTATTAGTTGTCTTATTAGTCTACTACCAATGCAAGTTTATCAGCATTTGTGTTCTGCTTCAATAGTACCGTATCAATGTAAACTTATGTCGATTGATGGCGAGAATGGAGGAATTTATTGTCTATTCTAAACTTTTAAAGATGAGGGCAAATTCTTTCAACCCAATTATACGAAATTTATGGTAAGGTATTCGAAAAACACCCACTTGCTTAAAGACTTTCATGAAAAAACTTCTTCATGGAAATTTTTTTTTTAAAGTGTTATTAACGCAACAAAACCTTACTGCTTTTAAAACACGTAAACAACAAAATACTTTCAAAATGGGTAAAGAAAGTCTCATTGGAAAAATTAAGTTGGACTTTTTTTCGCTTGACGAAGAGACCACTTTCAAAACACAGTTACGTCGTAGCGTAAATGGGGTAACACTGGGTCAAAGTTATTGTTCACAGGCATTGAAGCGTATTACACTTTCTGTTTGACAAGTGGCATATTATAAGAACGTCGCGGCTGAGAAAACACCAAACTTGCAAATACGCTAAGAGCTGACATGGCGAGACTGGGGATATGTACAGAACACTTATTTTACATACTATATTCAGTGGAGACAGTTTGTTGTTAAGCTGTTTAGCTGGCTTCTCTGAATACAGATTACAACAGCTAACTCGCCTTCATTTACAGTCTGGCAACTAGTGACACTTGCACACTATTTATAAAAACAACAACTTAAGAACACTTGAGGCTGAAACACCGCCTGATTGCTGCTTCGAATGTGGAAATTCAAAGACAGCTAGCGGTACTTTTGCATCTTCCACTCTGGGTTGACTTTGTGGATGGAAAATAAAAACTTAAGTATGTACCCAGTTTTAAAAAACTACGAGCGTTTTAAGAACTTTTAAGTTTGAAATCTTCAAAATAATTTAGAACATCATACCTCACCCCCCCCCCCCCCAAATTAGATGACTTTATAAGAAACGCGTGTATGAAAGTGATCATACTGAATTATTCTCAATAAATCTGAGCAGCAGGGTAAACCGACGTTAGAAAAACTTCATCTTTGTCTAAATATCTAAACAAAAACGAGTCAGTTTTCAAACATTTTCGTGTAGACTTTTATACTCTACTCTTGAGTCCACAATTTGTTACCCTTGGATAACTCTAGGCCTAGATATTCTCCTGGATAAACTTCTGAGCTGAATAAAATTATATTTTATAGCTAGCTAATTTGTGCACGGTCCAGCCAGAACCGGCGTCTACGACTGAGTTTTCAGGTAGACACATATTGTAGTTATAATTACAAGCGGCTTCAATGTCAAGAACGCTATTTCTTTCGAGACCACGTCTTGATGGGGAAAGAACACAGCGGATGCAGTTAACAAGCCTACTGTTTGCTGTGCGGCTGCTTGGCATAACGAAACACAGACCATATCCAAGACTTCGCAACCTCTCCAGTGTGTGTTGTAAGCGCAGCCCTTCGAAATCACGGTAATCGCTTTGTAAAATTTGCAGGAAAAACTCCTTTCATCTTTGACGAGTCCAAGATGCCCATCAACCATCCATCATCCTTGGATTGAAAAACAAATAAATTTTACGAATTGTTTTTATTAGAGCGTGTGTTAAGGTGAACATAGTCATGTTAAATCCTACCCATGAAACTTTTGAACAAATTGTGTCATCTAATAGCTATGACTACAACTATGGAATATATTATTAGTAGCTACAATTACCTATCCAATCCAATATTCAAGCTCGTAATACATTGTTTTTAAATGAGCAACATTCCCTTACGTAAGTAAAGACTAATAAGATATCCTTCTAATGAACAACTCTCGCTAATGAGCACCTGCCCCTAATGATAAACCTGCCCCTATACTGAGTACCCGCCCTTAATTGGCACAGGTCTCTACTTAATGACCATCCCTCTCTAATGAGTGCCTTTCCCAGTGGATCACCTCTCTAGTGAACACTTCTCTTTAATAACTATCATCTTCTAAAAGCATGTAACTCTAAAAAGCACATAAAACGAGTGTCCCTTTCTAATGAACGCCCATATCTAATGAGTATTCATCTTTAATGAACACCCTTCTCTATTAAGCAACTACCTCTACTGAGCACTCTTCTGAAACAAGAGTCCCTGGCTCTAATGAACACCCCTCTCTAATGAACATTTACTTCTATTAAGCACCCCTTCTTAATGAGCGCCTCTTTCTAATGAGCAACTCCTTCTAACGAGTGCCTACTTTAAATGAGCGGCTCGTTATAGTGATTAATTCCTTCCAATGAGCACGTTCCTTTAATCAACCTTCTTGTTGGGCACTTCCCTCTAACGAGTGCCGTCCTCTAATGCGAGATCCTCCAATGAGCCTCCCATTAGAGTAAATACAGCAGACAACTGCGATTGCCACAAAAATACTACTGCATAGGTGACTTATTACAATACCTGATCTTCTGGATCGTCAAAAGGAATAACATGTAATATATCTCCTTTTTCAAATGAAAGTTCATCGTCATCCTCTGCAACATACTTGTGTGTTGCCCGAACCTGAAGAAAAATCATGAAAAAATTAAACTGAACCAAGTTGTTTACAAAACGTAGATATTCTAACATCAAAAGAAAATCAGAGCTAGTTCGATCCGATTTCGATTTGAACTCCTACCTTATACAACACTCCGGGGATTTCTTCTTTTGCTTCTGCCTGTGTCTCTTTTGGTTTTGGTGTGGGTTCAGATGCAGGCGTGGCGGATGGGGAGGGCGATGAGGCTTGTGTTACAACAGGTGGTGTGGTGGCATCCTTAGGAGACGAAACAGTATTACAATCAGAAAAAAAGTTCTGTGAAAATGAAGTAAATCAATAGATACAAGGATGTGAGGCAACCAACGTGTAGTGGTATCCTCAGAAGAAGAAACAAATTTACATTCAGGAATGGTAGTTGTGTGGATCAATTAAAGGATGTCATAAGCGATAGACGAAGGAAGTGGCAAGAACCGTTTGTGTACTCAGCAATAGAAGCTCTGTGAAACGGTTAGAGAAAACCATAAGAGAAAGTCGATTGAAGTGGCAAGAATCCTACATTTTAGGGCGCGTTCGATTGACTCTATTCTGGAATGGGGATAAGCAGAATAAAAAATTTGTTCAATCATATTAGCCACAATTCCTGCAAAGTTAGAAGAAAATACAACTGAGTTAAATCTCTCGCTCCAGTCGTTACTTTAACTAGATATTTGGTTGTTCTGCAAATCAGGAGGGAATTTTGAAATTTTATTCTTATTCCGGAATAGACAGAATAGGGTCAATCGAATGCACCCTTAAAGTGACATCCTATATAGCAGAAGAAACAGTATTACATTCCACAATTATAGCAAACGCTTTTTACTCACTGTTTGAGTCTGTGTTCTGGAAGCAGGGAGGGGCGGTACGACTGGTTTTTCAGCTGGCTTTTTAGCTGAAGGTACAGCTTGCGGCAGAGGGGGAGGGGGTCGTGAAACTGGTTCAGGTTTTACGTGATCATCTTTGGCCTCCTCGTCTGTTTTTTCCTTGTTGTCCGCTGTTTCTGTATGTCCTTCTTCCTTCTTATTAAACGAATTTATCACAACTACATGAAACAGAAAAAGTTCAGAGATCAACCCCCGACTAAAACAACGCAGTGTCACGTCAAATTTGTATTTAGTTCGAAATCCTTGAAGTTTGGTAACTTCGGTTACACAGCTTTATGATGCAATTTCAAACTGATCCAAATGGATGACTTTACAACTATTATTGATTTCAACACTTCTTCATAAAATGGAATACCACCTGAATTTCGCCCAGAGTTTATGTTTTATGAGAATAACATATTGCTTCTAGACTACATTTTATTAACAATACCTCTGAAGCTATATCTCAAATGGGAAAGTACGAATGTTAACTTGCAAAATGACAAATTACACGTTTCCAAGAGAGACCTTTCGTTCCGAAACTCGTCAACAATTTGTAGAGGTAATCACACGACTTTGAGTGCAATTTGGAATTAATTTGCACGAGTGAGTTTTTCAAAAAGTATCAAAATTTAACAAGCCCGCAGGGCGAGTTAAATTTGAACTTTTTGAAAAAATCACGAGTGCAAATTAATTCTAAATTGAACGAAAAAAGTCGTATGATTACTTGTTAATAACATACATGAAAAAAATGTAGTGATCGATCTTTAACCGGAAGTAAGGGTTCGTGTCTCCTTTGTTGAGTGTTTGGAAATTCTTTGGAAAACTTAGGAAAAAGCACCGGAGAGTGAAAAAAACAACGTTCCGACAACTTTCCGAAACTTAAAAAAACAAATTGAAAATTTTCAGAAATCTTCGGAAGTCTTCGAAAATCTTCAGAGGTCTTCGGAAAAACCGGAAATTGTCGCAAAATGCTTAAAACAACATTCCAGCATTTTTTGAATTTTTTTAAATCTTCGGAAATTGTCGGAAGTGTTTGGAAATCTTCGGAAGTGTTTGGAAATCTTCGGAAAAACCGGGAAATGTTGCTTAGTGCAAAAAACAACATTGCAGCATTTTTTTAATTTTCTTGAAATTGTCGGAAGTCCTCGGAAATCTTCGGATTTCTTCGGAAAAAATCGGAAAATGTCGGAAAGTTCTTAAAATGATCTTTCGACACTTTGAAATTTTTCGAAAATTTTCAGAAATCTTCCGAAGTGTTCGGAAATGCTCGGAAAACTTCGGAAACCCTCGGAAAATTTCGAATGTTATGGGTGGTTTCTGAAAATTTTTATGATATTCCAATCTCTCACAGCTGAGGACTGAAGATCAGACTCGAAAACTTTGATTTGTAATTTGCACTGATTTTACGCTTTTTGCATTGGTATTACGCTTTTTGCACTGGTGTTACTCTTTAGCTGCACTGCTCTCAGCCCATCAGAATCGAGTATTTTTTTCGTGTATGTTATTAACGAAGAAATTACAATAGGAATCAGAACACTGATTTATAAAACACTGCCGCGCTTTCCATATACGTTTACTTTCCTTCTAGATCCAAACATTAGCCACCCTTTTGAAAGTCTCACAATGGTTTTAGGTATTGAAAGTGCTGTTGTCTTACCTTCTCCATTTTCAGCTCTGTTTCCTTCGTCATTGCACACGTCAGCGTGACCTGACCCCGCATCAGACTGAGGCTGGCTGTGAACTTCCGCTTCATCGCTATCAGATATTGGGTTGTCACTGCTGTAGAGAATACAGTTGAACAATAACGTCAAACAGTATCAGGCACTGGGTTTTTACAAATGTAGAGGAAGTGACTCGACAATGCTAGATATCATACTATCACTGCGGAAAACAATTAAAGTCTTCACTGTGCTGAAACATGAGTTATTGGACTCTTTAGCGTCGAATTTTCTCCATTGTCAAGAAGTTCTTTGCATTTCGTTTACACTGACACATCAGCTAACATATAGTTAAATCATGTTTTACTAACGATGTTTGCGAAACGCTGTGTATTGACCGAGTATTGGTCAATCACAATACCGGCTAACAGAGTCTATCTCCTAGCATACCTTAGCACCTCTTATTGATCAAAACACTGCTCTACTGAAACTATTTCTTTTTCAGCTGAGCATGCGCGAGCTTCGTGAAATCTTGCACTTTCCAGATAACCACTTTTTGCCGTTTTTCTTTCTGGTCCACCACATTTCATCGATGATAAATGGTCTATTGTCACAAATATACTAATATAGTTACACCAATAACTCGGACCCTCACTATTCGAACTCCGCGCTAACTCGAACTAAAAAGTTATTTCCCTTGGATTTGCTCCACGTATTTATTGAAAATTTCACTTCAATAACTCAAAATCCCGCTAACTCGAATTGATTTTCAGTTCCCTTCAGGTAATTTTGTTGTAAGTATCAAAATTTTCAAAACAGCCATGAGTATACGAGTTTCTAAAATGCTTTTGTTTTAGTTTGTTTTCCTCTGCTTTGTTGTCTGTATGCTCTGACATTGCACCAAACTAGGAGATTCAGTCGAAGTAGATCATTCTTGGTCACCCACCCAGTAAGAGGGCATGGTTTCCTTGTGCTGTGTGTCCCAGCCGCGAGTTGTTCAACCACGCCGTCCATTAGATCATTCAGTTGGGTTTTCATCTGAAATGAAAAATATTGAAAATTGAACCGACTGTTTGTTCAGTCTCCGAGGTCAAGTGTAAATATTTTTCTACGGCTCTGATGAACATAAGTTCACTAAGACTGTGCCTAAACAAAGTTCGAAGAAATCTTCATATTCAAACTCCCCTGACTTTTCTCTTACCGTATTTATTCGATTAAGCGCCGAACCTTGAATAAGCGTCTATCTCGAATAAGCACCCACCCTGATGTTAGAAAAATTTAACAAGCGCCGCCACCCTCACCGATGTGATGATCGCATTGAAGTTGTTTGAGAATATATTATGATAACCTGAGCATAAACCGGTCAATAAACAGTTAAAATGATGCTCAAATATTTGTGTTTTTATTTATTGTTTTGTTACAAATTAAACCTTTAACTTGCTGAAAACGGTGAAAAATTTAACGGGCTTTTTGGGGTGGACAAATCTGGGGGGGGAGTTCCTGCAGCCCATAACTCTAAAACTATACATGAAACGAAATTTGTAGAGATAGTAGAGAATCATAACTAATTAATTGGTGTAGTTTAATTGGCGTGTGACGTCATCAATACGTCATAATGACGTCATAAGTGTCAAATTTTTCGATTTTTACCAAATTTTTCAAAATCAAAGTAGAAAAGTTTAGAGACGTTTCTGACTTAAAAAACGACAAATAAACAGTACAAAATGTAATTAAAACTAAATAACAGTATTTTAAAATAAATTGAGTATCAAAAACAGAGTATTTTTCAGCGAAAGTTTAATGTTAAAACCTTCCATTAGCTCTTCAACTATAGCTTTCAAATATTACTCAAACTCCTAGTATTTAATGCTTATAGTGTAAAAAAACTGTTTCAGTTCTGTTTTTAACGTTTTTACATGCAAATGGACTAAGAAAAGCATTCAACTTCGAAAAAATCAAAGTACACGGCTGCCATCTTGGATTTCAAAACATGGTACTGCGCAATACGTGAACCTATAACGTCACAGTTCACATGTCACATAAATTGTTTTACAGGGAATATCGGTTAATTGCCTTTTAGACTAATATTTAGCTGTTGTTTCAAACATTTTGTGAATTAATGAAGAAAAATACTAAAACAATCAAAATATGAGTAAACATGGCGTCAAAAACGGTGTTGCCATGGCAACATATGATACCCTTGAGGCAAGATTTTTCTAGAATCTTATTCTCCAATAAATTTTAGTAATAGTGAGCAAATTTGGTTGGTAATTCTTCAATATTAAGGGAGTTCTCGAAAGTTGAAATCGGCGCGGGCACTACCCCCTCCCCCCCCCAGAGGAATAGGGTTATAAGCGCCCACCCTGAAAACCAAAAGTTAAATAAGCGCCCGGGGCGCATAATCGAATAAATACGGTATTTCCTCTCCTTCAACAAACATTACCATATACATGTACCTCCAGTGAGAAGTCAGCTAAATTTTGACGTAGTTTTATTCTGAAATGTTGTCAATTTCAAAGTCCTGACAATTCCTGACCGATAACTCGCAGAAAAATCGCAGCAAAACTCCAAGCATACTTGTTATTCATTATATGAAATCAAAATTCAAGTATCCAACTATAAACAGCAACCTCTGGACAACATTTCCTTGCTTGTTAAGTTAAAAGAGTCACCAGAATGACATAAATACAACTTTGCTAGTTCGCATAGTGAATCGAGCACTACCGATCCTTAAATGTTAAGACAAACAAGACACGACAAGAACTCAAAAGTACACAGGTAAGAGAAGAAAGAAAACTCTAAAATATGACTGTATGAAGAACAGTGCTGTTTTCTAGGACATTCAAAGGGGAGAGCTCAAATTATAGGTGAAATGTTTTTTGTAAATTGCAATAGTTGTTCTTTACCTTTGCACACTCTCGATGGAACACTCCCTCCGCCGTAAAAATACTTTGAAACGACGAAACATAAAATGCAATCCGACTGGGGAAAAAGAACAGAATTTCAATCAGTGAAACATCAAGGCAATTCTCAGTGTGATACACTCCCGCAGTAAAGATACTTTGAAACAAAAAAAAACATAAAATGTACAATTCGGTTGAGCATGGGAATCACAAACTGTAAAAAAAAATTAAATCAGACTCATTTTTACTTGGATACTCTCCGCATATGCTTTGAAAAGAAAAGAAAAGTGAACATAAAATGCACTCCCACTGAAACCAATTTAAATCGAAATCCAAAGAACAGCACATGCGTGCAGTAAAGAAATAGTTTTAGCCAAAGGAAATCTTGAACTAGCTCCCAAAATACGTCACTCAATTTCTTCTTTCAACTAGGTTGCTTTGTAAATATTGACAACCTTTCTTGTAACAGATTCGGCAGGATATCGTCGACTTAACTCTGCTTAATAGCTGCATAGCCTGGACAATTTTTTTCAAATCTAAAAACGGGATCATACAAAAGAGCTGGCAGCTCTTCATAAAGCTGTTTTCTTATAGTTCAGTCGTTCAACTAGATGCTTAAACTGCTTTTTAGGGTGAAGCGCATTTTCTGAAAAATCTTTATCTTTTTTAAAACCCTTTTCTTTAGTAAACGTTCAAGATAAGGAACTGCAAAGTGTTTGAAGAAATTGACTAAGGTGTCGCAAATATGATAGCGGCACATGGTCGACTACTTTATTGTCTTTCATGATTGCAATCGCATACTTGTCCTTTTTATTTAGCAGTTCCTGCATGTAGTGTAATTGCACATTTGTACAGTATGTTCCAGTTTGCAGCATTTCTGTAGTCAGTAATAAATTTGTATCAGTTTTCTCTTATTTTATTAAATTGTCATCATTTGGTCAGTTGAGACTGGTCCCGAAGGTGTCTCTCTAAAGAGGTTTGACTGTACACATTACACGACTGTGTGAATGTGATGATGGGACACGTTTCATACCTATCATAAAGTGCTGGTAGTTCATCATACAACTCAACATGCAGCTTGCTGTACACGTTACGAGCTTCATTGTACTCCTCTTCAGCCTAAACAATGATAAAAAAATGTTATCATCTTCTTTGGAGGTGATTGATCGGTGAAAGTCATATACTTGACAGTTATTACTAATATTAACTGTTTTATCACTCATAAAAAAGTAATTTGAATTTGGTCCAGGTGGACAAAGGCTTATTCTGAAACTAAGGTAGTCAGACTTCACTATTAAACAAATATAACTGCAATTTCATTCATGACTTTTTATGCAAAAGGTTAGTGGTTACGTCTCAACCTCAGTTGGTAACGCAGGTGTATATATACAGTATGTATACACCTACGTTACTGCCAAACAGACAGTGGTAAGAAAGTTGAAGTACATGGAGGACCTAAACCACAAACTATACAAGACTGGTAACATAAAAAATCCTTAAAACTTTTGTTTTTGTTTGAGAAAATGTGAACAAAAACTGTGATCTACGATTATGGACATTTCAATTACCTTGATTATACTAAATCTTTATGCTTTTTTAGTTTTAAACATTTTCTTCAAATAGTAAGAAAGTGGGAAAATATGGTATACAGTACAGGTAAAATCAACGGTCTTCTACAAGTCCTTAAGATGGTGTCAAAACCATACCTAAAAATACTAAACTACAATAAATAAATGCATAAAATGACAAAGTTAAACTTTGAGACCCCCTACTCTGTGATTTTCCCAGACTTCCCCAGGCTGGATATTTCTGTCTGAAAACAAGTACTCTAATTTATTCTTACCTGAGCTAGTTTCTTTTGATCAACGTTTTTCCCTTTTGCCTTTAAAGTCTAATTCAAACCAATTTAAAGAATACGTTATTAGTGAAGTGACAAAAGAAGATCAACACAGACTGGAATTCTGTTACAAAACTTGTAAAACATCTTCAGGAAGGCTATGTCAGTGATCTACACAATCTTGTTCAGAGCATGAAAAAGAGTTGGATGTGCCATCAGAATTTGTTTTGGCAATCAAAGGAAATATTGCCTCGCAATTTTCTCTTTTGTTTGACCATCCAAATATTTTTTGGTTCGCCAGTTCCCCTTTTTGGGCATTGGTACATTGCCATTTTGTGCCCTATTGATAAACATTCAGTACAATTTATTCAAAAACATCCATCACTGCTTTGTTTGATGGAAACGTATTGAAGACCAGCTACAGCTATATTATGTAAAAACATTAAAGAATAGAGAAAAAGTATAGGTATAAGAAGACCTCAAGTAATATAAAATGATAGTCATACCTCCAAATTGTGTTTTGTTCTATCATAATCAACTATCTTTCTTCCTCTTTTGTTGATACGTGCCTTGAAAAGAATTACAGACTAGTAACTATAATGCTGAAATGTGTTGTGTTTTAGCATAAGTGTATCTGTTGCAATTGAGATTTTTCTAAAGACGTTTTTTTAAAAAACCACCACATTTATAAGTTTTAAATTTATGGCTGGTTTTCCCAAACGAGTAGCTTCACATTAAACCAGTGCCTTTTATCACCTTATTTTTGTTTTATAATAAGGAGTCATCACTTCAGACATTTTAATCAGCCCAGTGTGACTTTTTAAGAAACAAACTAACATGTAATTTGAAGTATGAAACCCAGTCTGAAACTAAACAAATGTTGAGAATGTCTTTAAACACTTCAATAGTTCTTAAACTTCGAATGTCCAAAGTAGGGGGTGGGGGGTGGGGGCAAAAAATTCTAACCTAAAAACGAAGCATTGAAGCAACCAAATGAAAATTCTCAGTACTGGTAATTTCTCCCAAACTCCAACAGTAATGAGCATGCGCTCACAGTTAGCTGCCTCATCTCCACGCTCAATTAAGTTAGCACAAAGATGGTGGCTCTGCAAGCAGTGTCAACAAAGTCTGATAAAGTTGGCTAGAGAAAACTGTTGTTTAAGTTATTAATGCCTTGAAGTAGTTCCATGAAAATTGAAAGAACAGTTTGTGAAGCTTCCTCCGGAAATCATGCCATGTGCTTTGCTGTTGGAGTGTTGGAAATCACAACCATTTTTAAGGGAGAAAGCGACAATAGATTCTTCTTGGATGGAGACATTTCGTTCGATGAAAGTTGAGTTGACTTGGGAGGGACTTTGAAATGGAGTCGTGGAAGGGCAGTTGTTGTTCAAGGAAAGAAGCATCAGCAAAGCTTGGCAATCAGGACAGAAGACACTCAAAATGTGAGCAAATTGTTTGAACTGTGTGTTAAAACATTGTTTATCTCTGAAAACTTTCATTCCTAGTATCGTAGCTTTCTTTGTATCAATAGGAATTGTAATATCTTGTGTTTGCACGATGTCGTTCTCTGTCACTTCAGCAAAGTGAGAGTTTACAGCTGGGAGGTGGACATTGTCCATCAGTCAGAGATAGCGAACCAATTAGATTGCTTGAAATACATTGTCACCGAGTTTGTATATGCTAATAACAATTATTGATATTTTCATTATTATTATCATTTATACTAATATTAAATATTACAATATTAAAAGAATAATTATACAATCCAGCATTTTTTGTTAAACTTGAGAGCCTAGCAGACAATATCAGTCTAAACACTGTCAGCTGAAGTGCTACGTTTTGCACCAGTACACAGTTACTGCTGCTAAATCAAATTCTTACTGTCTACCTTTATGTCTGGGAATTGGCACTGGTATGCTGTAAGGGGCACAAGAACTTCTTCCTGTAGTTTCTCTAATAAATCACTCCACATGGCATCAATTTGCTGATAATAAAAAAATACAATCACTTTGACAAGCATCCATCACTTGTGTTTCCATAAGGACATATTATATACTAGACGGGTAAAAATATAAGTACCAATAGTAACAAAAAAACCAGGCCTGAACTTTTTAAAAATATTATTTGTACCAGTAATAAATTCTATACATCCACTCATTTAAAAGTGATAAAAGTTTGAATAAATAAACATATTAAATAATTTAGTAATTATACTATTAAAGTAACAGAAATATTAATAACTTACAATACTCTAAATATTAAACTTACCTTAGTTTTGCAAACATTTATGGTGTGATTCCTTGATGATATACCATATATATAGTGTGCAAAACAGAATCTTTGAAAGATACTCTGATTTAATGTTATTTAAGAAATGGTCCATGCTTGGCGTGCGTCTATCGAGTTATGGATGCACGCGGGAAGTTGGGAGAGCATGAGAG
>JAOBRG010394089.1:0-10418 GCA_027574985.1 Umimayanthus nakama | reverse complement strand
GTCTACTCAGACTAGTGCTGAAAACACGCCACCATGTGTATTGGATAGTGACGGTGCAGAAGAACTCATCGACGCGGCATCATGGCACAGCTCACCACGTGGATCAGTTTCCAGCAGAACACTGAGTGAACTCGACAGTGGCTCACTAGTAGTTAGCGTCGATACTCTGCAGTCAGATACTATCTCAGGTTAGTATACTAATGCACAAACTCACTTTATTGCCATCTTTATTATGAATAAGATTTTTGCAGTGATATACAATTGAACACTGTGTGACCAATTGTGGTGCACTTGTAACCAGCGTCGACACTCTCGGGTTGTTATGTTTCACAATTCAGTTTGATGCCAGCTCTTACAATGGAAGCTAGGCTTTCTTATGTGGTCCTTCATTACTTATAAGATTTTTGCAGTAATACGTAATTGTAACTAGACACTGAATGACCAACTGTTGTTCACTTGTAGCGAGTGTTGAGATTGTCAGGTTGGTATGTTTCATAATTCACTTTACAACCATCTCTCGCAGTCGAAGCTAGGGTTTTTTAATATGTTCCTTAGAACTCATAAGATTTTCGCAGTGATAAACAATTGAACTTTGAGTGACCAACTGTGGTTCACTTGTAGTATGTAAAAAGAGCTCGTTTAGTTTCTTTGTTTTATGCGAAAACTGTTGTTGCGTCATAGAAAAGGAGTTATAAGTAACATATTAATTTGTCCCGTTTTGTAACTTTTGAATAAAAGACTAAACAAATACTAGGACTTAAAATTTCCAAGTTTGGGTCTTAACTAAGTCTTTAAGAGGTTTGAATCTTGTGGGTTGCCAGATGCACTGAGTGACCAACTGTGGTTCACTTGTAGCAAGTGTCGAGACTGTCAGGTTAGTATGTTTCATAATTCACTTTACTGCCAGCTCTCAAAATGGAAGCTAAGTTTTTTTTGCAGTGTTCCTTCATTACTCTTAATATTTTTGCAATGATATGCATATGAACACTGAGTGACCAACTGTGGTTCACTTTTAGCCAGTTTCGACTGTCAGGTAAATGTTTTTAACAAACAGCTTTACTGCCAGCTCTCACAATAAAAGCTAGGTTTCTTTTGTATTATGTTTCACTATTAAAATACACTTGTAGTGGCATACATTCGGACAATGAGTGATCAATTGTGGTTCACCTTTAGCCAGTGTGGAGACTATCGGGGATATACATATAATCAATGTGAGATAACCTACTCACAACCCAATTTTTCTATTTCGGTTGTAAGTTCTGATGTGAGATTAATTGGTAGTTATCTTCCCAAAAGCGACCTCCCAAGAAACTCTGACAGACTCTCATGGATCGGCCAAACCCAACCTGCGCCTATTGGCTGATAGCTGGGCGGACTATGCCGGCCCCAACCAGAGCACTGTCCAGTACTTGACTGTCTCTGACACCCACCTCTGGTGTATCACCAGCAACGACAGTATCTTCTATTGCCCTACCCACTTCTCTGTGACGTCATGGACACAACTGGACGGCAGTGCAAGGCTTATTGCAACCAACATGTCCGGTGACGTCATTTGGTGTATTGATAGGAAGAACTATGCCTACTATCGAGCACGTGTTGATGCCAAGCACCTGACTGGAAGGGAGTGGTGCCCAGGTAAACTCACAGATAGAGAGATTAAGCAACGGCAGAAATTTATTTTGAGACGACTTTTGAGCGGAGACTTGTTACGAATTGGATAAAGAATGGGTTTAAATTTATTTTATACAAATGCAATTACAAATGCGTTTTAAATAGTGCTGCTTTTGTCAATGAACTACAGCCGGTTTGGCTCAGGTTTCAATAGGTTTTTATATATATAAATTTATGTATAATCGGTTCTAAGTATGTTCAGTGAAAAGGTGGATTGTGCAGGTATTATTATAAGAAGACTCCTGCACCCTATTAGACAAAGACATCAAAAACTAATCTCACAAAGTCTTGCAGATGTTTTGTCAATTTCTGGATTTTAAATTTGTTACTGATTGTTACATCAGCAGTAGGTTTTTGAAATCTTTCTTGAAAACTGCAAGGTATATGATTGTTCTTCTTTATCCTTTATAGGGATTTCGTTCCAAATTTTTGAGGACGCATGATTAATATAAACATGAAACTTAAGCGTCTCAGCGTTCCTTTCGTCTCTGACTTTTTGAGTTGTTTCTTTCTGAGGGTTTCTGAATAGAAGAAACTAAAGGCTTATGGACTTATGCGGCAATTTATATTCAGACATTCACGTTGATCACAAAAGTCTCACTAAAGTGAGCTTCTCGTTCTCTTCTTAATGACGAATACGAAACGTTACCAGTTTGTTTCATTATTGCGCGATGCCAGTGTATTTGTGTTAATCATATTATACTATGTTAATCTTTTTGTACTACGTTAGTCCGACTGCATTTTGTTAATCCTGTTGTATTGTGTTAATCTTGTTGTTTTGTACCCTTTTAAGATCAACTCTTTATAACTGACACAACCATGATACCATTAAGGCAAGAACTAGCAACGCCCGCAGGAAATTAACGATATGGAAATCACTTTCGGGCAGTGTAAAAACTATTCAAAACTTCTTTGAACAACGTGTCTCTCTGTCTTAATGTAATTTCTTTTTGACATGATGCAGTTGAAAAGGAGATGAGGTTTGTTGCTGTTGACGAGAACTGTGTGTGGGGAATCAAGATGAACGGTGATGTGTTTGTGAAAACCGACGTTTCAAGACAACAGCCGCAAGGCAAGGGATGGCAGACTATCAAACTGGACACTGGTTTTGTGCAAGCATCGTGTCTTGACGGAATTGTGTGGTTCTTGGACAAGAAACACGTCATCCACGTTTATAAGGGTTTGTAATGGACCTTATTTGAAAAAAAGCGACAGGTTATTTTGCCAAGCATTTTATCACGCGAAAGCCCTAGAATGAACGAACAACAACAACAGAAATTTTTTTTACCTCATATTTCCATTTTACAATGAATGCTCATAAAACGCAAAAATAATGTTCTAAAACTCTCAACCTACCATACACAATGTTGTTACTATACGGGGAAAATCCAAATCGATATGTTCCGAAAAACTTTCACTGGACCGATTCTTTCCAATTGTCATTCAAACTGATCGAATCGGAAAATGGCGCTAAAAGGAAAGCGCCATGTGCAGGAATAGTTTGCGAAAGTACAAAAATTTGCCAATCACATTCCACATTAAACCAGACCACAAAGTAAAAATTCGGTAAAAAACAAAAACATAAAGCAAGACAAAAAAACATGCGATTGTCGTCTAAACATGCGATTGTCGTCTATGCAGTTGGAATGAGGCCTCCGCTTCAGTATCTTCTAGCCACTGATAGTAATAAACTATAACCCAATCTTAGAATATTCCAAATAACGCATTCAGAGCTTTTGTTACAACAAGCAGTAATTGTTGGGTTAACATGGTCAGTAAACGGTGTCACCCTTCGTAAGAGATGCCCTTTTTTAAATAATAGATATCGTTGTTAAAAAAAACTAGACACCTATTGCAGTGGACTTATATTGAAACTGCACGATTCTGAATGGGTTGGTTATCTTTTAATATTTGAACATCACGATTTCCATAGAAAACCTCCATAAGAACATTTGTTATTTGTTGCATTTTCTCTTTTTTAATTTGTAGTTAATGTTTAATTTTTGTATAAACAGGAATCGGTTCTGTGAAACCATCAAACGCTGAAAACTGGGAGATGCTTGCAGGTTGGTAAAACTCTCTCTTTGCTTCCTTGGAGAACACGAGTAAACAGGTACTGATGGCCTATGCTACTGTCAGAACATGCATGCCAGCAGTGCCGTGGCCTTCTTTCCTAGTCCTGTTACTTTGCATGGTCTGTCTAGTCAATATGTTATCATTTGTGTTGCTAGGGACCAATCGTTACTTGTGGTTGCAGTTGGAACTAAGCCTTTGAGCCAACCTAGTTTTTAAGGTTTTTGGTTTTTCTAAGTATAAAACTCTTTAAAAAACCTACATACTTGTAAAATCGATCGAAGTCCTAAACCAAAAACAGAGTGCATAAAATTAACAGATTTGAACGCCAGCTGAAACAGGGTTGTTGAAAAATGTAACATACGAACATTCTGAAGCCCCCTCGCCTCGGTAGGCTGAGTACAGGTAGCCTTTTTTTTCTTCCAATGTGTTAAGTGTTCAAAACACGATAATTGAGCTTTATAAGACTGTACCAAGAAAGGTAAAAACACCGAAGAATGTTTTAGGCAAAGATTATACCAAAGAACATGGCCACGAAAATCTCTTCTACCATCAAATGGTGCGTCCTTTATTAAAAAGAAAGTATAGAAAGAACACACTGGTCAAACTGTCAAGGCTTGTTTGCAGCGGCTGGTTTGCTGTTCGTTTTGGTACTTACTACTAAAACTACAAGTATACCTTGTAAATAAAATATAACAGCAAAAAAAATCTAGAGTGTGCTTTTAATCAGCACAAACAAAACTGAGTTTTAAAAAGGTCATTTTGGAGAAGAGTTATTTTTTTTACAAATTGTGCTTGGCACGGTGTATTAAGTGCCACAATATGACAATGAGTAAGACTTGGACCACAAGTACGACTACGACCGACTTGTTGGGTCAAATTTAGTCGTCACCCTCAGGACTGTTTACCGAGCGAATCGCTGAGGATCTCGTAGTCAACATTTTCAGCTTCAAAAGCTAAGATGTTGTACTGGCAATCAAACACGCACTCGTGGTCAAATCAAAACGTCTGTAGTGATGTGATGAACTATTTTTCTTACCACTAGATGTCAGCGCAAAATGGATTTGCCTCGGTGTTGAGGGAGTGGCATTTATTGTAGACCCAAAAGGTTCCCTGTGGTTCACAACCAATGTTACACAGGCAAAACGCAGCGGTGGTGATTGGTTCCAGATTTCCCTCGGCCAATACCTCATGCAGGATGCTGGCGTTCTTGAGTCCTTTTGGTCGTGGGTCAGACCCGAGATCAAAGCCGTTACCCAGGCTCCCAAAGAACTAATAGAGTCTTTGTGGTCCTGGGTCAAGCGTGGAGACGAGGCTAAACTGATTAGTGCCAGTCCCAAAGCGGGGCTTTGGGTTCAGGGCTTACAAGGGTCAATGCACGCAGTACACGGCCACCTCCTGGGCTCGAGATGGGACCCTGCAACTCCCACCGGTGAGGATTTAGTTCAGAGAAATTAGCTGAAGTAATTACTAGCGGAGAAATTAACTGTGGGCGCTGTTTCAACCATAAAAATCTCACAAAACAGACATATCGAGAACATGTTTACTTGATTCTTGTGGACTCAAAACAACAGACCATTTTTCAGGAACCGTTTAAGTTGTAGTAGAAGCAGTCTATTCTTTGTTCAAAGTTTCCAACAAAATAGGCATTCTTGCGGTCGACGGATTTATGTACAGGATGCGGGCGCGAAAGAGCGGCTTACTTCGTTCCTTTTATGCGGTTCTCCGCCTGTTTATGGTCGCGGGCTCAATAACAAAATGGAAGAAGTAAAATGGGAATTTATAGACGAATTTGCATTGGATTATTTTGCCGTCCAGTTTTTCTACTTTTTATGGGAAAAAGGATAGCTTTCACTGACCAAAAATAAAGAAAGCCTCTCTCAAGAGGGGTAGAAATAAAAACAGGACGTAGTGAATCAACATACCGGTAGCTTTTGACAAGAGCAGACAAAGATACAGATAGTTGGAATAGAAAGCAAAGCCCCCCCCCGCCCCCCCCTCTTGTCCTCGCGACTTTTTGACCCGTCTATTGAAAACAGACTACATGTATGCCATTCGAATTCCATACTTCTTCTCTACAATTCTAGGAGTTGCACAGTCAGTATTTTGGTCCTACGTATCAGCGGGTGGTTACCTTGGCAACAACGGTCACGTGTGGGCCGTGATGCCCAATGGAGAGATGATTTGCTACCGGCCAGGTGGTAGGTCCACCACTCTGGAGCCGCCCAAGGGGTCGGTTCTCAAACTGCTGTGCGTCTCTGGGATGTCAGTCTGGGGAATCAAACACAACTTCAAGGTATTCAGCTTATAGCATAATGACGTTGATTGAAAAATGACGACGATAATAAGTACGTCTTACTAGCCTCGTTCGCTCGGTCCGTACGGCAAGTTATGGACCGAGTTTTTTTCCCTTCCTTTTGAAGCCAAAGCGCGAAAATCTTGAGCCATGAAAACAAGGAAGGAAAAAACGACGATTGACAAGTGACTAGTGTATTTCTAAGCAATTACCCAACATCCCTTGGCGTCATCTTTGATCATATATGTTTCTTTTTGGTCAGCCTTTTTTGAAATAGATATATAATGTAATTTGTTAATGGTGTGGAGTACCCGTTGATAACAGTTGTTGTAATGCTACTGAAGTGTTCATCCCATTGAATACTTGATATTATTACAAACTTGTCGAGGGATGCTGCTAGATGCTTTAGGTGGTCGCGTTGAACCGGTAGCACTCTAGATAGACCCACACTCCGGGCGAGCTCTTGCAACAGATTACACGACAAGGGCTCGCGAAATTATCTCAAACCAGTCTGATCCTTTGTGTTTGCTGTAGCGCAATGAAAAAAGTCAAACCGTTCAAACCTTTTGCAACACTTCGACTTACGATAGTTAACCACTGTCTGACTTTGGCACATTTCTCTTGTAGTCGCAAAAAAGCATACTTGTCTGATATTTTCCCATGTAATCAATAAGAAACAAAACCATACCGGTCTCAGATATTGTACGACAGCTTGAATGTGTCAGCGGCTTGAAATACGCACTTGTCAGTATCATGTAAACACTCTTTGAGTCTGATTCTTTTGTGATTTACTCTCGTTCATTCTAACATTAAGGTGGTTCAGCGTGCAGGGATCTCCGACCTTTGCCCGGAAGGGTACCGCTGGGTGGATGTGAAGCTTGAACCGTTTGGTATTGGCAAAGTAGTGCACCTGAGTTGTGGAGCTCTGAGCACTTGGGCAGTGGACGAGAGCGGGCAGATCTGGCTGCGTATTGGCCGCGAAGAGGACGAGTCTCGCGTGACGCAAGTCTGGATTCCCGTGGAAGGGAAACCGTTGGGTGGTTGTCGGTTCGCCAAAGTCGCTGTGAGCCCCCAAGACAGGGTGGTCTGGGCAGTGGATGACCGCAATAACGTGTATGCTCGTGATAAAATCACGCCCAGTTTCCCAATTGGTACGTCGTGGGTTGTGGTTCCGGGAACAGGGGTTAAAGATATTTGTTTGAGCGAGCACATGGTTTGGGCAACCTGCCCTAATGGGGACATCGCCTGTCGCTACGGGGTCTCGGAGACCAACTGCGTCGGGGACTATTGGAAAAAGGTGCCTGGAAATTTTGAACTCATTTCCGTTTCACCCGATGACCAGCTGTGGGCCATCAATCAGAATGGTCAGCTGTTTCACCGCAGAACTCAGCTTTTCTATGGAACTCAGGCTCCACTCAAACCGAGATCTTATAGTACACTTTTTACTGGCGAAGACGATTGGGAATTTATCTAAGAAAGGCCTCGCACAGAGACACTGATTATAAAACACGATTCATAATCGTACAATAAACGTGTACGGGGTCTTTGAAAACGCCAACAGATTCAATATAGTCTATCGATATATTTTGTGAATTCTAAGAGTTTTAACTTTTTCGTGTTAAAACTATTCCGGTAAAACCATTGTAAGAGACGAAATTTTATGTTCCGTGGTTCTTGATCTTCGTAAGGGGAAAAACCAGAGCCCAGAGCGAGAATTGGACGAGTTTAAATTTACCTTAACAAGCCTTAACCAGCATTTAACCAATTGTACAGTCTTAGATCAGACTTGTTGCATTCCATTGATTGCCAGTGATAGTCCTAGTAACAACAGGGACCAGGTCTCGATTGGGACACGTGGGTTGTGGTTCCGGGAACAGGGGTAAAAGATATTTGTTTGAGCGAGCACATGGTTTGAGCAACCTGCCCTAATGGGGACATCAGCTGTCGCTACGGGGTCTGGGAGACCAACTGCGTCGGGGACTATTGGAAAAAGGTGCCTGGAAATTTTGAACTCATTTCCGTTTTACCCGATGACCAGCTGTGGGCCATCGATCAGAATGGTCAGCTGTTTCACCGCAGAACTCAAGAAAAACCAGAAAAACCAGAAAAACCAGAGCCCAGAGCGAGAATTGGACGAGTTTAAATTTACCTTAACAAGCCTTAACCAGCATTTAACCAATTGTACAGTCTTAGATCAGTTTAAGCACTTGTTGCATTCCATTGATTGCCAGTGATAGTCCTAGTAACAACAGGGACCAGGTCTCGATTGGGACACAAGTTCTGTTGCTTTCTCCGGTCACGCCGAATTTATGTTGATAACAACGTACTTTCCCTTTCCTTTAGTAACTTTGTGACGAGTTAAATAAACTAAACATTTTGATAACGTGTTTTTCTTAGAACAGGGATATAATCCGTAGGCGTTGTCAAGTAAAGAGAATTCAGATGGAAAAGTTTATTGTTAAGTACAGCTAAAAGCTAAGCTAAATCCTTCCCGAGCCAAATGGCCCATTAGGCCGGCACTTATCTTCGGTTTCCGTAGTGTAAAGCAGATGAGAGTCTGTGACTCCCCCTAGACACGACGCTAATTCATCGCAGGTTAGCCCCTAGCAGGGTACTCATTTATACAGTTGAGTCGACTGGAACAAGTGGATTAAAGTGCCTTGCTCTGGGACACAACACAAAGGTCAGGCCGGGCTTCTCACTCACGACCTTCCGGTTACGAGTCAGATACCCTAACCGCTCCACTACTGCGCCACCGACCAAATACAGCTACTTTCATTATTTAGTAAAGAGAAGTACATCTAACAATTATTCTACGAGATCGCACTGAATATTGGCTGATAAAAAACAGATGAGCAGTTAAATTAAATACACCAATATTATTTGTTTGTAATTGTATCTGAAGAAGCCGCCGACTCAAAAATAGCTACCGTTTTTGTTGAATCAAACGTCGTATGACAGCCTCACAACCACGCGTTTTCCATATATAGTAAATAGAATATGATCTGATAAACGGTGATCACCGAACCAATCAATTGCTTGAAATCGAATAACCATTGGATTGTATTTAATAATATCAAGTATAACAGTGGACGATTGTCTTTTTTCTTTGTTGTTGTTCTTTTCTCTTTTTGGAGGAAGTTCCATAGTTCAATGAAAATTAAGTTCTTCAAGGTTGCCGCCAAGAATAATCCACGAGAAATGAGAAAGACGTACGATTTGTAGAGTTGGTTTTCAAAAGCCACATCCCCCCCACCCCCACCCCCCCCCGTCTTAGTCTAATACGCCCCTCACCTTTCTCAGTCGTCGGACAATCAAACAAGACTAAGGATCTATTGAGTTCCTGCTAATAAATCCTTAATCACAGAATTCAGTCAACCAAAAAGAGCTTCCTCCCATTTTAAGCCCCCCTTTCTAAAAGGCCCCTTCCTAGAACTAGAGGCGTGCAAACAATGATTTTGGTAAAATGTGGCCCGCCTGTGGCGATGGGCCCAGCGAAAACAAGGGGAAAATATATACTTCAAACGTTACTATTACTACGTTTAATTGACGTCTGTTTTCTGCCTAACGTGTCGCGAAGCCTAAGGTGAAACAAACAATTTTGGGAGATCAAATCACAAAAAGTGAGGAACATATTTTTTTTTTAAAAAAATTGTTCAAGGTTTGAAAGCGGGACTAAAACACGTGCAGCCAAAATTGGTGGGCCAGTTCCCAGCTTAAAGTGAAACGCGCATGCGCACCCCCGATTGAGGTCACATAGTGGGTGGCTCCTCCTAAAATGGTCTACAATTGGTTTAGGATTTAATGGAGCCGAAACCAATGGTAGAGTTGCACACGTTTTAGGTATCCTACTAATGAACAGCTACTGATTTGCATTTAATTTCAGAAACACGACAGTCTTTACGTTTCATGAATTCACTGCAATGCGCAACCTAAAATGGAAATGCGCGTGCGCACTTTAAAAGGAGATGCGCACACATCGACCCCAGAGCTCTTCTTTTCTGCATAAAAACCCGCTGACACGGTGAAACTTTGTTCCTGTGATAGAGAAGGGTGCACACTTGTCTTTAAATTGAGTTGCGCATGAACTCCGAATGATCTGCGCATGCGCATTCCATTTTATTGAGCTTAGGCATACCTTAATTGGTTATGCACATGCGCATCTAGTTTTGGGCCGTGCTTGCGCATTCAGTCTCAAGTGCTCAATGAGCATCCCCTTCCCCTTCCCTTGGTAAAGACCATCCGATCAAAGGTACCTTGTCCTGCTTCCCCCAGTCACCCCTCTCCCACTACATAGGAATGATACATGAGAGCCGCGCATGTTTCACTTGACCTCAGGAACAATGGCTGAATGGAGGAGGACTACCTAGGACGGTTA
>JAOBRG010394078.1:0-10418 GCA_027574985.1 Umimayanthus nakama | reverse complement strand
TATTACCATACAGTTACTAGTAGGCCTTGGCGGATTGTACTCCTAAAAGTGGCACATTATGCTACTAGCAGTGCTCGAAATTTTGCCAAATTATGCAAAAATTGTGCCAGAATTTCCAAATTATGCTCCTGATTTCCGAAATTATGCTCACAAAATGACGTAGATTCTGTGGGAATAGGCGCGCAATAACGACACCAAATTATGATGTTTTTCAAATAAACTGTTGTTGTACATTTATTTGTGTTTTAAAACGCTTTATGGTAGTTTGTCTCGGCCCTCAGCTGCCCAAATCAGCTGCTCGCATCTCTAAACCATTTGTAAAATGCATTCAACCGCGCACACCGAATTCGCCAAAAGAGGCCTAGTAACTAAGCATATCAGAACAAAATCAATACTACTTTTATATCTAATTTATTTCTGTAGAAAATCACCATATTTACTAAATTTTATGAATTTATGCTCCGAAAAGTGCTAAAATTTGCTAATTATGCCGTGGCAGTGCTCGTTTAAGAAATTATGCTTTTTCCTCCAATTATGCCAAAAATGATGCTAGCAAAATCCGCCAAGACCTAGTTACTAGTAAAGTTCTGTACAGACGAGAAGGCCAAGTAGTCGTACCCTCAGGTTGAACGTGTGGTGTAGTTTCCCTGGGGTGAGCACGAGGTGAGGACTGAATTTGAAGTACAACCCTATTTCTCCTTGTTAAGGCTCCTTCACTATCACTTGCCCCAACTTAACCTGTTTTCCCATACATACAGATGACAAGGTTAGGTGATCTCACCTTGGTCAGATCTCGCAGATTGAACGTGTAATGCGTTTTCCCTGGGGTAGGCAGGAGGTGGGCGCTGAGTTTAAAATACAACCCCAAGGAGGTTGTTACTAGCTCCCCACACGAATCTCGTACATCTTGGCTGAAATCGACTTTCTCAAGAAATCGTCCCAGTTGGGTTGTGTAGATGTGAATCAGCCACTTGACAGAAGGATGAGGAAGGCACAGGATACTGAAAAAGACGCAGCGGTTTAGTAAGAAAAACCAGTTACATTTGTACTGAGTACAAACTAAAGCCTGGTCTCCACATAGCAGTCTCTGGCGTAAGGATCATCTCTATCGCATAATTTTTCATCAAATGATCTGGACGAGTATACGGAAACACTCTTGCGATTATTTTACACGATCCTTACGTCGCGAACCTGTTCTGTCCTTGCGTCGGAGACGATCGGAAATGAATGCCTTTAATGGAAACATGCGCGGATGTTCCTTACAACAAAGGTGATGCAAAGGTTTCCCACAATGCACTTCTTTGTCATCAAAACATGGCGTCGAGTGTTGCAAGACCAAATCCCTTCGCGCACTACTACGACAGAGACAATAATTTGGAAACAGAATAATTATATGTAATCGTGCAGGTTTTTGCTCGATTCGCGAAAATATCAGGGCGAGTTTGGTCGAGCCATGGCTTGTATTTTGGCGAGACCGCAACATGTTTATCATCCCTGACCAAAAAATGTATTTTTGAAAACAAAAATCTCTCGACTTGAGAAACTTCATTCATGCGTGAATGCACGCACGCGCTTGGGAGACCGCACTCCTTCAAAAGATAAGTTTTGGCGGGAATTTTGTAATGAATGCGTGTGCCGCTTCGTTTTCTCCCCTTATAATTTTCTTTGAAGTGATACAATAATTCCAAGCTGATGGAAACTTTGTTTTTGCAGCTGACTTTCAAGAGAGAAACCAAACTGTTTGTGATTTCGTCTGAAATCATGACACTGTCGCGATTTCGTGAAAAATCACGCCAGTAATCTGGCCCTGTGATTGGCGGAAATCATTTTCAGGGATGATAAAGTAAGAAATCGCCCAAGTTGCTGGCGGTCGCTTTTCTGCAGCAGGGGACGACAGAGACAATCCTTAGATCAGAGAAGATTAAATGGAAACCAAGCTTAAGAAACCATACAAAGCCAAATATGCGATTGTTAATTTAATATTGTAACCGTAAACACTTTGTTATCTAACATAAGAGTGAACCATACAAGACTAACCTAAAGTTTCTCAGTAGCCTCTTACTGATGGTATTTCTTCCCCCTCCAGGTGGCCCACATGCAGCAAGTATGGTAATGTCATGGACCTCCTTAAACATTAGCTTCTTGGTGTCGAAGAACCCCCCGGAGTCGAGCAGCTGCCGCATGAGTTCCAGGGGGGGTTGCGACTTGTATTGGTCTGGTTGGGGCATGTTTAGGTCATCAATGAAGATTAACGCCTGAAAGCAATACATTTAGATCACAAACGTGTTTGATTATATAACTATCAAACATAGCTATACGTAACGGAAAGTGCGATCGACCAAGCGACAGTCCAAACCCCTGCTTTAGGCTGAACGTTTCTGAGTCCGCAGTTCTGAGTAAAACACTCCGCACATACTCTCATTTTGCTCTCTGCTTTTGGTTAAAACAGGGAAGGTCCTGCCCACACTAGTATTTTTTCGTTTGAAACTTCATACATTTCGATGCATTTAGGCCTTCTGTCCATATCAAGACGCTGGGCGTTTTCAGAGAAGCCGCATCAACCCCAAAACGCTCTCGAAAATGGATCAAAATGAAAACGGTATGAAAACGTTAGTGTGCGCGCAGATCGATCGACGCGTTTTCTATGTCACCGAAAACCAAATATAATTAATGAAAATGCATTAGTGTGGACATGAACATTAGGACTCTTTATAACACGGTAACAAAAAAACATCTCAGTGTTTGCTAAGTACTTCTTCTAAGTTTAAATACTTCTGATAATTATACAAGCACTATGTACGTCCATGTACTTGTTTCGAAACCATCTACATGTGGAAACCAGTTATTAATTTTCCGGAGTGTATCAGCTCTGTTTAGAACATAAGCTTTTTGTTTCATCTCTCGAATGTGTTTGAATTTGAAACAGTTTAATGGTAAGCATTACGTCAGCTGAAATCCCCTTACATTTGCGTAAGCAAAACTTTGACAATCAACAATTAGGTAAAAGTGCATGCTATAATTTCCAACCCCTTGATACAAAGATGAGCCCTGAAAAATAAAGAAATAAAGCCCCAAGAAATTGGCAAGTTGTATACCTGTAAAACAACTGAGGAGAGGTAAAACGTATCAGTGGGGATAACCAAAATGTGTTACCTTCTGTCCGGGTTTTGGTCCCAAAACATCTCTCCCCCGTCTCACTAGTCTTGATTCAATGAAATGTTGTGCACGTGCAGGCGTTGTGTGTGCCGAGAACTGCATGGAAGAATAAGCAATGTTGGACTGCTCAACAACGGGCCTCTCGGCCAAGGATGTGATATCAATGATAGACTCAAGTATATTCTTGTTGGCTGCTCTAAACACGGATCCAAGGATGGACCCGGGGTCAGTTCCTGTACCGCCAGGCTGGGACAGACGCTTCAAAGTGTCGAGTATGAGGGCTGTCTTACCTATCCCTGTTGCCCCTGTTAGGAGAACCGGTTGTTTTCTCAGGGCTAAGAGAGACAAGAGAAACGCATAGCGAACACTGTCAACTGTTGGCACTAAAGATCGATCAATCTCGAAATCGTGTTTTAGGGATGGCAGAGGATCATCGAGTATGTTGACAGAGTCCAACATCTGGCTGTGCTCTGACAGGGACTTGGCGATTAAGGAGCGTGCTCCAAGAATTAAATTGTTCCATAGCTGAAACTGACCGCCATCTAAGTCAACGTAGTAAGCAAACATGGTGTCGTTTCCAACCGGCAGCTGGATGTCAACTGGGGAATCATTCTCGAACAAGTCTCGGACAAAGGTATCGAACACCAGTCTCACAGGAGTACCACTGCTCTGACTTGTGGTATATCCTGGTAGTAGATCCTCCTCATCACCCTCATTGCCATCGCGTGAGTCCAGGTTGCCTCCAAACGCCCAGGTGTATGCAAACACAAAAATTCTACCAAAGAAACTCAACAGACGCTCGGGGTTGCGCTGTGCATATGATACCCTCCTACTGCGTGGCTTCATTTCACTGCTGCTCTCATCAGAGAACTTGACCGACTTGGCCGAGTCTCGCTCCTGCGCTTCACTAGCAGTGGCTGGTAAGGCCCCAGGGATCCCCCCGTTGGCGTTGATGATGTCTACAAAGCCAGAGATGATGGAGCACAGTGTAGAAACGATGCTAAGTTCTGGCGCCGGCACGTGCTGGTACTGCTGATGGCTCCTGATGAACTGAAGGCCACGATCGACACTGTGTCCAAACAGGTCTTCCAGAAGGTCTCTGACCTCTAGTGGCATCTAAAGGAAAACAGTTTCAGCGTAAATGGTCTCATCAATTCGTTCTTTTAACTAAAGTCTCTTTTCTTGTACAGCTTAAACAACGTTCTTGATCACGACAATACTTATATTTACAAAAAAACTTGCTCTTCGTCATAGTGCCGTGAATCAAGTGTTTTCACTGTATGTTCCTGTTAATGTCTCAGTCAATCTTCTTTCTTGTTTGTTTGCTTTTATAAAAAAGGTTTTAGCTTAAGGTGTGATTGTGTGAAGGGTTTCCATTTTACAGGGGGTGGATGCAAGGTGCTAAAACCATGTGGGGGACTATTTGTCCTTTTGTTTTATGTACCTTGTTTCCTGCACCATCAATAAAACCAGGAAAAAAATCTTCAGCTTGAGCCCAACTTGTCATGGTTTCATAACTAATAACGGCTGATGATGATTTGTGCTGTGTCTTACATTAACAACAATGATTATAATCAAAAGTGTAATAATAATGATTAACGAAATTGAGATTATAGTAATAGTTTGACTAGGTGTCCTTGTCACATACAAAGGTTCTCAGCTGGGCCCCGTCAAATGAACAGAAATACTAAACTTCAAAACTAAACAACATAAAACTGAATGCAAAGCAAGACGATTAAAGTTAAAAATTTGTAAACACTTCGTGCATAACTTTAATTAAAATACTAGCACAGCCAGCACCGGTACAAGCGTCGCATGTTGCAGTCATGATTAGATCGATACATGCTTAAAACTCCTGAAATCAAACCCCTTATTTGCGGCCAATTACCATCTTCACTACCTACGACCAGCTCCCATTTGGCCTTGTAGCCCAGTTGGTAGAGCAACGGTGATACATTTCGGAAATCGTAGGTTTGAATCTCACCCGAGTCACACATTTTTTATTTTCTTTATTTCCGTGTGGGCCAATTTTCTTTAGGGGCTGTCACTCGGAAGCTATTGAGATATTCACACAGCACTTCAACTTACCGCATTTAACAACCACTATATACGCTATAATTGCAGTGATCTGTTATTTCAAAACACTTTGGGAACAGTAGGTTATTTGCCCTGTGGTTGGCTAAACGGCAACTGACTTTCCGGTTTACATTAGTTAACTGAAATTCAATGGCAAACGGTCATTGCAAAGTATCCGCAGTCGTAAAAATGTGTGAAACGATAGTTTGGATGAACTAGCGTACCAGGTGATGTTTATACTGCACTTTATACTACCTGTTTTACACTTCAACGAGGAACGTAAAAAACTAGGGTTACGAACATTCAAATGATGTTAAGCTTGCATAAAAGCTACGTACAATAATCGAATACGAATTGACTATCAAAGATTTTAACTCATTTCACAAACTTGGAACACCTTGAATGGGAAATGTTAGGGTAACAACCCACTGCAGCATCCAAAGAAACAGACTTGCCTTATCACTGTCCCTCAACTTTAAAAGCCAGGTTTTCACAAATGGCTTCCATCCCAGCTCAGCCGAATCCTAAACGTAAGGGACGTTAAATTCGGTGTTAGTAAAAGTTGTTACTGAAGAGACATTCTAGATATTACTTGTGAAAACACACCTGTGTGAAGTAACTAGGTTTGTGTCGGATGTGAAGATGTAACATCCAGTTTTCCAGTTTGAACACTTACCGGCTACCGACATAAAACTTAAGTAGGTCTTTTATATCAACCCATGAGTCTATATAAATATATAAATAAATAATTATTATAGTAATAGCTTTTTCATTGAATCTCTGTCCTTGCAGAGGACATGTTACTTTGTATTCTATCCACGTAGATTGTGAGGCACTTCTTGCTTCTTTTGCGATGTGGTAATAACCAGCTTGTGTACATACCATGTAGATCATTCCACAGCGACTGATGGTAGCTGGCGAAGCCATCGATAAGTTGTCCACTTCAAAGAGCATGCGCATCCCTGGCCCAATACCAATACGCTCCCCATTAGCCAGACACAGCACCTGCAAGACACACATGGTATGTAGTAAGGCCAAACAAACGATACCTGTGGTTCATCAAAACTGCAAGCCTCACAAAACGTGATTGCTTTACGTTTGCCATTTGACACAAATGTATCTTCTAAGAAACTGTCAAACGTTTCTATTTAAAGTAAAGATACGTTTCCATACATTTCAATGGCTTGTAAATTTTTTTTGCAATGAAACTACAGCAGCCAATCCACGACAAACTTTGGAAATGCAGAAAAACTTGCAAAGCCAAGACAAATGACTAGATAACCACCGAACATACTTGCGTTTTTAAAAAACTCTTATTAGAGCCTAGAACATGATTTGCTGAGAAGCAGCTAGTGAAGTTAGTCATTAACCAATAGCAAGCCCTGCTTGCTTTTTGTGTTTATGGTACACATGCAGTTTTTTTCGCTCCGGGGTGCAATATTGAAGAAGCTATGAATGGATGTTATAAACTCTTCATGGGATGAGAAAAACAGAGTAAACTTCGATATTGGGCTCATTTTTACCAGCTGAAAAACAAAGAAAGGTCAACAATGACATTGAATATCAAGATGACATAATGATAAGATAATAAAAACCAAAACGTATGACCTAGGTAATAACCCGCCGTTTTGTTAAAATGACCAATATGCTTTACCTTTGTGGGTCCACTGGCCCAATTCAAGAAAAATCTGGCAAGAACACTGATTATCTTTTTATTCATGAAATATTGCTCTCTAGTTACACATAACAAGATTGTAAAAACACTGTACAATTACACACAGCGTTGCTTTCCATTTGGACGTAACGTGGTTGAGAAGAGCTGTTATCCCAATAGCGTTGACAATTTCCGGTTACACTCAGTTTCAAAAAAAGCTTAAAGATATATATGTCAACACAAACTAAAAACTTCTGACCGGTTTGGAGGCTAAAAGCATCTACCTTCGTGTCATCCAACACAGTGTTTAGGTTCTCCACCCACAGGGTATCTACGGGACCATCCATAACCATCCAGTACCAGTGAAGTGGCACGCCATTCTGTCCGACATCACGATCACTGTCTTCCACTGAAGACGGCGCAATACTCGGCTCCTCGCCTATAGTTGTTTCAACTTTAAGGCAAACGAAGGACAACATCAAAAGTGTGACAAAGCATAAAAAAAAATCAAAAGACGATGAAAGTGACAAGAAAAGAAGTAAGTGAAGTTAAGGCAAGGCAAGGCAAGGAAAGACAAGACAGGACAGGACAAGACAAAACAAGACAGCACAGGACAAGACAAGACAAGGCATGATAAGGCAAGACAAGGCAAGTCAAGATAAGTGAAGTGAAGTGAAGTGAAGTTAGGTGAGGTGAAGTGAAGTGAAGTGAAAATAAATCAACTCTTTCTTTATCTGAAACACCGCACTGTGGAGTACTTTACCGGAACGTATCGTTAGCACAAACACACTATCGGAATCTAAGAAGATTGGCTATTGTTGCAACTTATTTATACTACAAGTAATTTTTCCCTTTCTGTGACAGCAATTGCTTAGATTAGTGATACTACTTAGCAAATGCAACTAGTTAAAACAGTAAAGCTATATTAAGTAAGCTAAAGAAAATACAAAACAAGAAAAGACATTACGCGACGAGACAGACGAGACGAAGTGAAGTAAAATAAGACAAAACCAATAACACCAGACAATAAGAAAGAACATAAAAATCCATTGCAACAGTGACCCATTAAGTTTGACAGCTAGTGTCCCCTTTCCTGGATTTCTAAATAAACTACAGTTACCAAGACAAAATTGCTACGATGGTGGTTTTACTAAAAGTAGGATACGGGAACAGCAAAGAAAGGGTACAATGCATGAGGAACGGTTATAAGGTTAGCGAGACAGACGGCCTAACAAAACAGACAATCAATCAGCCATGTGAGAAGCTTTGGCAGATATCAACGGTGGACTAGCAGAAGACGTACCCTCAGTTCCATCATCAAAACTGGTGGTTGAAAACGTGGTGCTTACGGAGCGTGCGGATGGCGTCCTGGAGACGGACCTTGCTGAAGGAGTACTGCTGGATCCGATGTGGGATTGTGACTTCTTCCTGCTCAAAGAGCGTTGTAGCAGCATCCGGCTTTCCTTAGCGTACCTGCGGCAAATGTAGGACAACAGACCATCTGTCCACTCCACTGTAGTTGGGTTGAACTCGCCATACAGTTCACTGACTGTTACACACTTGGGGTTGAGTGATGTGACAGCTACAGTGCCCTTTCGTACTTTGGGTGCGCGCTGGAGGTGCAAGAAGAAGACACTTTTGTTGAAGTTAGATTGTTCCTTCATTACAAATTTCTGGAGATCTTTAGATTTGACAACGAGTACGGCGTCGACTACTGGTACGACCTTTTCAGTGTACGACCAAGTTCTTGACAGAAATTCGCAAATCGCTGTCGGGGCGAATAACGTGGCTGTCCTTCTTTTTACTACGAGCATTGCTGAAGATCTTGTAGTGAACATTACGAGTTCAAAAACTAAGAAGTCATGTTCGTAGTCAAGTCTAAAGATCTGTACTGTTATCAATTGGAACCCCAAAGTCTTACAGCAAATACAATTACAAACCTACTCTTATTGCTGAAGATCGCTTTCCGCGTTCAGTTCTTATGTAAACCGGAAATAATACCACCGCTGATTGTGACACTGTCTAACCAATACCATGCTTTAGTGTCATCGTTAACACATTCAATTATAACAACGTGCCATTTACCAAGCACATTTCTTCGCAATGTCACACATTTCAGTCACATTAAAAAACGAAGTATCTGTTCGTAACGGAATCAAGTCTGAATAATTTAAGCAACAGAGAAATAATTCTATTGCTCATGAATTAAAAGTCTTGATACAGCAGAAAAGAAATTACGGAGATCAAAAGAAGATTCTCATTTGTCATAATGCGCTGTTAATCCAGTATTAGACAGTCTACCAGTCTTTTGCTTCGTTTAGATCACTATGTTTGACAACTTCTTGCAAGTGATAAAATTTGCAAATCATTGCAGACAGTAACGTTTTTTAAAAAAAATCAAGTAATTATTAACAGGCAATTGTTTCTGCTCGAAGCCACCCTAAAAAGGTTCTACTCACAATGAAGTGTAATATTCAGGTCCCCTGGAAGTGTAATACACGCAGTTTATACTTACTAATCAAAACGGGTCAGGGCCAGTGTAAAACCCTACTTTGGTTTACTCAATTGGAAACAAATGCACAGTAATGCATAAACATGAGAGCTAGTGATATATGCAATAGGTCCAAAATATTCTACGTAACAGCAAAACAGCTACACGGCATTTACCACAGCAGAGGCGCCTGTTCTGCTGGACCCAGGCTCCACTCCTTGTTCATCTTCAAGGCTAACAGATGGTAGTACGACCAATGCTTTCCTTAGGATCTGCCTGGCCGTGGTCTTGCCACTCCCCGTGGGCCCCACCAGCATGACCCCATGACGCACCAGCAGCGTGTTGTACAGCTGGATCACCTTGGCCACCTGGGAATCCCAGTACTGCACGCTGGACAACTCACTTAGAGCGTACTTCACCGCTCTCTGGAAAAGTAAAGCAAAAGGTAAGGTTGTGCATTTATATAGCGCCTTTTCCAGATGGATACGCTCAAAGAAATTTTACAATGATAAGTTAACCCCAGCGGACCGGAAGCATATGTACAAAGCGGTCCATATATGCTGGTACTCATTTTACCGACCCCGGAATGATGGAAAGCTGAGTGAACTTAAACGGGAAAGGACGTCACCCAAACGTTCAACTCTCAACCAGGCCGGAGGTCAAACCGGGGACCTCAGGATTGGGAGGAAGACGTCTTTACCACTGCGCAAAACTCTCAACCAACGGAACAAAACGCAGCGCCACAAAAAGTTGATATATAACAAAACCTTTATTTCCTAAACAGCAAACTAGCGAACACATAAACGTAAACACACATAGTTTTTAAGCCATACAGTCATTTGTTTCTAGTCATTACAGTCATGTTGAAGAATAGATCGCTGCATAGTTACCAGTTTAAAGTCTTTCTAATTTGTTATCTCAGTTAATTAGCATAGAAGAGCCACCCATTGCAACGCTAATAAACCATAACTGTTATTGTTATTATTATTATTATTATTATTATTATTATTATTATTATTATTATTATTATTATTATTATTA
>JAOBRG010394067.1:0-10418 GCA_027574985.1 Umimayanthus nakama | reverse complement strand
TAGCGGTCCGTACGGCTACTTACGGACCTGGAATTGACCAATCACAGCACGCGAAATCATTCAGCCATATAATAATGATGCACATTTCTGGAATACACGAGTGATGCGGCGTTTTTTTCTTGTGTTAAATGCACGGGGTACCGGGATCATAACAAAAGTCAAATTCCTGCCTACGTGGGACTTAATTAAATGTGTCAAATTCCCTGGAGCTGCCCGGGGGTAAATGGGCATTCTTGGATTTGTCTCTATACCGCAAGTTTTTAATACACAGCATCATTACATGTGGCGTTTCATAGCAGGTCTTCTGCAGTTGGAAACACTGAGTGAGCGACATGTATTATGTTCGGCAATAATAAACCTTTGCTATAGAAACAAACATTAACATTACAACAATGTTCAGAAACATGTTTATACTAGTATTTGCGGTGATAATTGACATGATGGAAACAAGGACAATTTAAGAACAATTGTTTAAAATCTATGAAGATTTGAAGATCTTTAAAGATTTGTTAAAAAAACTACGAGCATCAGCCAAAATTTATTGGTTCTTACAAGGCAAAAGGCGTAAACTAACGTTTATCAATTATTTGAGGAAATCTTAATGGTGCTGTAAGGTTTCCGTATTTGTTTTTCAGTATTATCACTGCAAATGTACTTTCTCGACAGGAGCACAGCTGTAAATTAAACAATAATATCTTTGATAAACAGACATCAGATGTGGGAATGGCCTTTACAACGTTCACCCTTGGGACATGCAGGCGCCATCAAACTGCCTTTGAAAAGTAAACAGGATGTACATTGCATCTGTGACACACAAAACATTTACAGGCTCATTGTAAACAGATATCAACTTTGAGGCTTAACCAAAATATTAAAAAAGTTTTCATGAGCTTCTGTGCTGCATGTTGAATAGCTAGCTCTTTGCGCGAGTTCCACTTAAAGTAGTACGGAACTCAAAAAGAAACTACAGCATTAATCTAAAACTTACTGAAAGTGAAAACAATGTTTATAATGTTGGTTACACCACTTTATAAACAGTGAGCTTGGCTGTAACCATAACACAGATAACTTCTGATTTGAAGATACTGATAAGTACGTAGTGTACAGATGTGCACTTCCGCAAACCGTATGCTACTAACAACATGTTTTAAACTATATAAACCATGGGCCTCACGTAGCAAGGTAAGATTGAGTTGAAGTTGAGCTTTGAATAGTTTAGTCACAAGAAACAGAACTTTGCTCCATAAAATACGGTGCCACGGCTCCGAGCGTGAATACCGAAACAGCTAATACGTGAAGGGAAGTCCGTGGTGAGTAAGCTCTTTTTCTTCTTGTGAAATTCTGCATACAACCCTGTGAGAAAGAAAAGAAAGAAACAGCCAGTATTAGGAGGAGTTTTGTACCATTGGGGGTACCACTACTCTGTTTCTCTTTTACGTATGTTTGTGGGCAGTTCTATCTTCAGTTGTTGTTTGCTTTAATGTTGTTTTGACAGTTTAATAGATTTTTGTTACTTAAATGCAAATCTGGAAGCGAAATATCGTTTGGTGCGAGTCACTCTGACATCAGTTTAATCATGTAATTACCAAACTAGTTACCAAATTCAATAAAAAAAATTGCATCACTTTGTATCGTTTTTCTGTTGCAATGAAGTAATTTCTCAAACTCCCAACTTTTATTAGGTTTCTAAAAATTTAAAGGTGCTTCATTAACTCCCATGCCCATGGTAACCGGGTACGTTTGTTTCCTTGCGTTTGATCCAAAAATGGCACCATAATGTCAAGTTACACGATGGTTTTGCCATAAAAAAGCCAACCAGGTATTATTCCAGCAGAAACTGTCAGCAAAAGCAGTTGAAGTGAAGTTCATTTTGAGTTGTTTTTCTACTGTCTTCATTATTTTCTTTTGCAGGGTGAGCATTAGTTTATTTCAATTCGAACAAATCAGCCAGAAGCCGCTACGTCGGCCGGCAAAAAAGTGGTATGATGTATAAAAAAGAATTAAAAGGAAAGCTGTAAATGCACAACAGCAGTGGCGTTGTTACAATGACAATGATTAGCTGGTTAAAAGATCTATTTGCAAAGATTTTTTGCAGTATCCAAAAAAAAAGTTCTTCTTCCCTCAGCCCTGGGTTTGTTCTTAACATGTTCCTAAATTTTAGGCATTTATCAGCCTCATGTTCTTATTGGAAAGGTCATTCCTTATTAAAAAAGCCGTTTCTTATGAAAAAAAGGGAGGGTGTTTGTTAAATGCATGAAGTACAGCAAATCGCTATAATATAACTTCGTTTGAGAGAGCAACTTTGATTCCGTCGTTGACAATTGCATTGTTAATACAGTTCCACGCAATGTTTTCTTTATTCTGTAATCATCATTATAGTTTCGTTAAAAAAATACCGTATTTTAATTTGAGTTACTCTTTTGTATCCTTTATTTATTCGTATCAATTTATGAAAGAAATCGTGGCTTTTCGGTACATATTTCAACACCTTGGAGAGGGAAAAACCAAAGACTTAAAGAACGGGAAATGAAAAATATAAAACCTTCCCCCCTTTCTATGCAAGGTCTTTTCTCAAGTTTAAATTGTTTGCACATTTATTCGCCAACACAAAGCCACCATATTTTGTTTCCCTTTTTCAAAATGCTCCATCGGAATGAACATTCTATCTTCTTTTGTTTTCTTTTCTTCCAGTACTTAAGCTTACTCCCTTCCAAATTGTTTAACCAAGCATGCAGAACTATTTTTGCTTTCAAGGGTGTCATCAGGTTGGCCAAAGCATAACCACAGCCCAATATTCGGTCCAAACGTTGCGTCAAACGCCACGGTATGTGGCAAGTACGATTTATTGTCAAAACAGCTTTATAAAACTGCAACATACTAGGTGCCTACATACTACATGCATGATGATAAACAGAATATACAAAAATACTTTTTTGCTTCTAAGGGCGCCATCGGTTTGCCAAAGCGCAACTATACACGATGCCATTTAGGAGTTCATCTTCGGTCACCCCAATTCTCCGTCCAAACGTTGCGCCCAACACTAAAATACGTGACAAGTACGATTTGTTGTCCAAAGCGGGCAGGCGATTCCAAGTCCTGAAGATTATTGCCGTCTCTATGGTTGCTGTGGTGGCTCTGATAGTAGTCGTGTCTCTGAACCTCAAGAAGATCACGGAAAACTCGACTAACAGACTACGTATGAAAGATGCTATAGACATGTCCACCGAGATGGCGGATCTTATTCACAACTTGCAGATCGAACGCGGAAGGATCGTGCTCTATTTAAGATCTGGGAGGACGGAAAGTGTTCGAAACAGGTAATTGTCAGAATAAAACTAAGTATGTATATCTGTCCGTTAGTCGCTCCATGTGTTCCTTGTGTCCAACAGGGATTTCTGTCTGTCTGTCTGCTCACCATTTGTTGTTCATTAACCAGGTTCGAACGGTGTATCTCTAATACTCGAGTAAAGTTCATGAAAAGTTCGCCGTTTAAATCAGATTAGTTGCGGCATTTTGCATTAAGTACGGCAGATACAATAAATACGGCAGGACTTGCTGTGTTATTCAACATTGGAGCGAGTTCAATTCAAACGGCGTATTTATCATGCGCCAAACATAATGCATACTAACTTATTTTGAGTTATGTTAATGTTTTTAATATTAAAATTTGCCAGAGTTCTTTTCGATACAAGTATACACATGCGCAGAAGATATCTGAATGGATAACCGCTGGCCATTCATTCATCTACCCCCCATCCTTAGATCAATTCATCAACCCATCAATCCATCCGTCCTTTCATCAATCCATCAATTTATTTATTTGACATTTATTTAACAATATTTATACAGGTATGTCCAATTCAGCTGTTACTGGTTTACATGGAGGCCTGTACATTAAAAACAACTAAAAGAAATATACATACTCAAATGAAATACAATGAAACGTTGACACAAATACAGAAAAGAAGAATAAAGAATAATTTAAATAACAAGGTAGTAATTACAAAAATGGTGTTTAAGCGCTATAGTGTTTTCCACACCTTAGCTGTGTTATATTGGAATGAGGTTTGGTATTTTTTCTTCATAGCAAAGGGCGAGCGCAGTTGATCTTTATGGCGCGTATTATAGGTGTGGAAAGAATAGCTGAAACTATGAGGAAGATAAGCAGGCGCAAGTTGGTGTAGACAATTAAAAATTTGAAGACAGGTGTGATCCTTCCTGCGATTTTCCAAGGATGGCCAGTTGAAAGTTGCACTAGTATCTTGTTGCTCTACTTTACGTCCTTCTACTATACTTCCATCCATCTTTCCGTCAATCCATTCATCCTTCCATTAATCCATCCATCTATCCTTTCTTCCTTCTATCCACCCATCTATACATCTGTCCATCCATCAATCAATCCACCTATCAATCCATCCATCAAACCATCAATCCTACCATCCGTCCATTCATTCATGTGTCCATCCATTCTACCATTCATGTGTCAATCTATCCACCTATTCATTAGTTCAACTGTTCACTCTTCAACCTATCCATCCATCTATCACCCTCACTCTACTTTTTTTTTGCTGTAACAGGGTTTCCGAAGATCAAAGCAATACCGATGCCACAATAAAGAGAATTATAAACTGGCCTGCTAATTACAATATCCTGAGCACGCGATCAGTGTTCGAACACAATCTAATGCAGCACCGTCGGACGCTTACTCAGCGAAGCACTATACGCAATCAAATCGACTTTTACTCAGCTCTTATTGCTGCAACGATGAACCAGCTGTTTGAAGGTGAGGTCGACTTCTCGACTTTCCATGTTTTTTTTTTAACTATTCTGTTACGTAGAAGTTTAGACAAGATAAATAGTATATCCAGGACTTTTACTTTCATCTGTTTACGTTTCTAAAACTTTTTAAAGGTATGGATGTTGTGTATTCTTTGAACTTCATTTAAGCTAAGGTTTTTATTTAGCAATTATTCCCTGAAACCAAGGTGAATAGTGGCAAAATATTCACCGACATGCGAAGCACGAAGGTGAATATTCCAAAGCCACTATTCACCGAGATTGAAGAGAATAATGGTATTAGCGTATACAAACTCGGTGACAAGACAACACATTCAAAAATAATAAGCAAGAATTTTCAGTTTGGTCTCTTTTAATTTCTCGCAACGTATCAACAGTAATTGATATGCGCTCACTGCACAGTTGGCTGCCTCATTTCCACGCTGAATTTGTTTATGAAACTTACAGTAAGCACAAAGATGGCGGCTCTACAAACGAATTTTGAAAATTTCATTAAAATTGGTGATCCTCAACAATGTCTGTAAAAGCTGATCGGAAAAATCTGTTGTTTAAGTTGTTTAAAATACCTTGAAGTAGTTCCGTGAAGGCAGTTGCAGTTTACTTGAAATACAAAATGAAAGAACAGTTTGCTTGCTGAGTGTTGGAAACGGCAACCATTTTAAAGAGAGAGAGAGCGACAATCAAATTTTCTTGAATGGAGACACTTTGCTCAGTGGATTCTGAGTTAAATAGGATGGGGCTTCGAAATGGAGCCGTGGAAGGGCAAATGTTGTTCAAGGAAAGAAGCATCAGCGAAGCTTGCCGATCAGGACAGAAGACACTCGACATGTGAGCAAATTATTTGAAGTGCGTGTTAAAACGTTGTTTATCTCTGAAAACTTTCATTCCTAATTTCGTAGCTTTCGTTGTATCGTTAGGAACTGTAATATCTTGCATTTGGAAGACGTCGTTCTCGGTCACTTCAGCAAAACGAGAGTTTACGCCGGCCATTGTTTCATTATTCACCTCCCGGGAGGTGCACAACGTCCATTAGTCAGAGATAGCGAACCAATCAGATTCCTTGAAATACCAACGTCACCGAGTTTGTATATGCTAATTATCTTTATTTTGAGGTTGCAAATCGAAACGCCGGAAGAGATTTGACTTTTTATCAAGGTTTATTTTCTTCTTAAACAATATACTTAATACAAAATAAGTTGTTTTGTTATATAAAAAAATTGTGCCTTATGCATTATGAAAAGAAAAGTTGTCACTAACTGTTCAAAAGTATGAACAACGTTCAGGAGAATTTTAAAGCAACACATCATTTGTTGTATTGGGGCTGAAATGGGTTAACTGGCAATAATTTGCATACTTTCAGAGAAACGTTTCTTAACGTCAAAGTTGCCAAAAAAAGTGATTCTTGGGATTAAAATACTCTTCGGCCCCAAAAATTCTGATAAAATGATAAGTTTCTTTTTAAACTCCTTTCTCCATTGGACCGTTGCTTTGGTTTACTGATGATTTACTGTAGACGATGTGCCTTATACCCTTCCAGACCATTTTGTTTTGTCAACTTTATTGAGAGTCCTACGAAGTACACAAAAATTAAATAAACAATGTTCGGAAAGGACAAAAAAAAGAAGCAAGACTATCAAAGGGAAGAGGTACAAACGGGACTCGTGGTCCAATGCAGAGTACCCTCCCTATTAATTTAAAAATAATAAATAATGCAAATAAAAGGTTCCTTAAAAGTGTTTACAATGTTTTAGACTTATGGCGTGGATAGTCTCGTACAGAGGACCAGGTGCATATCAAGTCAGAATCGAAGACTTAATTAAGCAAATTGAAATAATTGTCTTTTAGAAACATTTGAAAATGATCTGGGCTCGAAAAAGTACTGATGTTAATTAGATTGCAGGCATAGTTCCAGAGTTTTACAATTCCGTTGAAGTAAGAGGACTGAAAAGTGGTTGTTTTACAGAGCGGAACTTTCAGAAGAGTAATTTTCTGGCTAAGGCGAGTGCGGCCGTGGCTCAGGAAACTAACAAAGTTTTTGACATCGAGGTCAATGTCACCATGTAAGGCTTTGTAGAAAAAAAGTAAATCCTTTTTCTCTCTTTCATATGTTAGCGGTAGCAGGTTCAGCTTTAGCAGTCTATCCTTGTAAGATACCTCGCCTGGTTTTACTCTCAGGATCCATCGAGTTGCCCGTCGCTATACCCGTTCGATTTTGGCTTTAAGTGACTTCAGTGATGGTGACCAGATATCCGTGGTGTAGGACAATCGTGACTTAACAATTGTTAAACATAGTGTCCTCCTCACTTTGACATCCGTTAGCAGAGGGAAAATTCTCTTAAGGAGGCCAAGCAGTTTGTTTGCTTTCGTAGTAATCAAGTTGATGTGAGAGTTCCACATAAGATTGTTGGATATGGTGACCCCCATATCTTTCTCTTCTTGAACTCGAAGAAGCTTTGTTGAGCCCAGAAAATAATCATTTATCAGTGGATATTTCTTTCGCGTAACAGATAAGATCTTGCATTTCGACACATTGAACTTGATGTTGTTTTCATCGTTCCATTTGTTGTAGTTATACAGGGCTTGCTGCAGCTGCTCACAATCGCTAAAAGATACAGCGCATCTATAGAACTTTGTATCGTCCGCGTATAAAGCAGTTTCCTATCACCATCACAGCCAAAAACTTAGTTAGTACAATATTACTCTTTGCACGTCTTTGAAAGATGATTCAGATTGTTCATTTATAGTTGAAACTTATATATTAATGTCAACTGGCATCTGACTCTAGTCAACCGTATGTTTGTTTCAGGTGCGAGTACACAAAGTATTTTTTTTCTTGTTTGCATGAGACATGTATTCTATGTATTATATTCTGCATCATCAGAAATTCATCCATTGACAATTTCCCCCAAACGAAGACCCGCATAATTCTCTGAGAAATGTTTCACTTTCATATAACTTGCAAATTATGTTAACAAGTCAAAATCTAAACAACTCCATCATCAGAAATTCATCCATTGACATATTTTCCCCTTCTCAGTTGCTAAAGATGTCAACCAAGCAGATATCATCAACATGTTTAAAGCCTTCCTAAAGTTCCTCATAGGCAAAGAAAAAACTGGCTTGGAGAGAGCACTTGGAGGAGTCTTTTTCTCTCAAGGTTACTTCGAGAACACTACAGACCTTGTCTGGTATGCAGAGCAGAATATCCTAGGCCGAGAATACTTGAACTCTAGCTTGACCCTATCGCCTGAATTGAAAACTTTCTATGACCAAGCTGTACAGACAAAGAACAGCTCATTACTTTCACTACTGCATGAGAAGAGACAGATCATCATCAACAACGTCAAGCAGAACGGCTCTGAGATGGCTGCAAATAGTTGGTTTGAGTTGATGACAGAATATATCGGTGTTTTGCTGACTGTGCAGAACTTAGGCAGTAAATACATTTCAAAGGAGTTAGCCATTATCGTTAAGACTAGTGAACGTGACCTCATCATTCAGTCAATCCTGCTGGTGTTAGTGATAGCTGGTACTCCGGTGATGTGTTTGGCTGTCGCTCGTCTCACGTCCTCCATCCAGAGTTACGCACGGAATCTTTCACTGAGAACCAAACAACTTGACGAGGAAAAGGATCGAGCTGACGCATTACTGTATCAGGTGTTTCCTAAATTTGTGGCGGAGCAGTTGAAACGAGGGGAGATTGTCCGAGCCGAACAATTCGAGAGCGTGACAGTCTTCTTCAGTGACATCGTCAGTTTCACAAGTATTTGTTCAAACGTTACTCCAATGAAAGTCACGTTATTGTTGAATACCGTATATGGTATTTTCGACGAGCTCACTGAAAAGCACGACGTGTACAAGGTAGAGACAATTGGAGATGCCTACATGGTGGTCAGCGGCGTACCCCGACCAAATGGAGACAATCACGTGGTTCATATCTGTCAGCTGGCCATTGATATCGTGGGCGCCATTGGGAGCTTGATTATCGACTTTATACCCGAGAAGAAGATTTCTATAAGAACGGGGATACACACGGGTGAGTATTTGATTAGCGTAATAATGATAGTTTATTATGTCCGATTGCAGTGTTAATACATTGAATTACCGGATAAGGTCTCACATAATAAATACGTTACAATAAATATCCAAAACAATAACTTCAAACATACAAATTCAAAGTTACAAATATTTCACGGTGACAAAGTTATTGAGGCGATCCGTCCTCCCGCGTCTTACACGGTACGTAACATTTGATCTCAAGGAATATGAGGCATTGTTCACGATATTTCTACTGCTTATTACTGGATATAGAACGCTATTCTCTTTAATACTTTTCATAAATTTGCGGCAAGCATTAAGTGTTGGTCGCAAGCAATATGCTTGAGAACATTTCATGTTTTCCTGTGTTTCAGTGACAAAATTATGAAATCCAAGATTGTGACCCTTCACCTTTTCCACTGTTGTTGTCAAAATCTTTTTCTTTTATTACATTTTTTCAAGCTCTGCTGCAAGTTTGGTGCAAAGGATAGAATCCTTTTTGCTGGTCAATAATAACAAATTCACCAAATCATATCTTTAATAAAATCTATTTTTTGGTCAATTCAACCGTACAAAAACTAATTAATATGTAAATGTAAAAGAATTTACTGTTCCTTTCAGGGGCTTGCGTCGCTGGTGTTGTGGGAACTAGAATGCCTCGTTACTGTCTGTTTGGTGACACTGTTAACATTGCGTCGAGAATGGAGTCAACCGGTTTGCGTAAGTTTTTCTTTCAAAGTAGAGAGATTAAACACGTCGTACACGTTAAACAGCATACGGCAGAAAAAATCTTGTTACGAAGTTTTCTGTTAATCTACACTGCACAGCAGTCTAACAGTATCTAAAGAATCAATAACATTTGAATAAATGCAATATATTTATTTAGATCGTAGGTTGTTTTTTAATCATCAATCCTAAATTTTATTTATTGATGACACTATGCCGTATTTCAAAAATAGTTACATCGCATCCCTGAGGTTGTATCACGTGTGTACCTTGATAACTGAAAAGTTTACATTATATTGTAAAAAAAAGATGATTGGATGTCAATTGATATAAAAAATCACCAAAATAGATTGATTCATCGACATCTTAGTAAATTTAAAAGAACTGGTTTAAATAATCATTTAACATATAAACGTAGATAGTAACAACGAGAAAAAGCGCGAGGTTAAGCTAGCCATAAAGGGTGCCGAGATAGCATACTACAACAAGCAGGTAACAGAGAACAAAAACCACTCTGCTTCCATCTGGAAAACTATTCGACAGGCGCTACCGCGGAAAGCGGGACATTCTGTCCATTACACCAAGGACACGGATGTGCTGGCGGAAGAATTTAATAAATTCTTTATCTCTGTTGGAGAAACAGCAGCTCACTCAGCTGCAAACCTTGCTTCAGCACATGGGTTAGCCACGAAAGAAGTCACTCCTAGAGTCTTTGAAACTTCGGAAGATCTTTTCATGTTTCAACCTGTCTCTTCCTCTGAAGTCAAGAAAGTGATAATGCAGATGCCTTCAAATAAAGCACCAGGATTCGACAAAGTTTCAATCTCAGTAATCAAAGATTGCCTCCCTCATATCTT
>JAOBRG010394056.1:0-10419 GCA_027574985.1 Umimayanthus nakama | reverse complement strand
AAACTTGTGCTTTTTTGGCTGCAAAATGGGGGGTCGACTTATACACGGTGTCGACTTATACACGGCAAAATACGGTAACCAGTTGCGGCAACTGTTGGTAAACCTGCACTTGTCATCCACGCTGCGATTTAGGCCGAGCACCGTGAAGGTGAAGTTTCCTATAGTTAAATACTGGAACTGATAAGAGCTTTTCTAGAATACAAGTTAATTGGTTAAAGGAACATTAATTTAATGCACTTTCTGAACCATAAAAACTTAATATAATTTATAATTCAAGTTTTAAATTAAAATTAAGACTCTGTGACTCTACATCTGAACCCGCTCAATGTGCTTCTAATTGGTTGACTTCACACATGCAAGTGGAAATAATTTCGAGTTTGTCACCTGTCACGTCTGTGTACATTTTGGTATATAGGTCGATCTGATTCATCTGGCTGACTATAGATAACTATGCAGAAAACACTAGTTCAGTGTTTAATACATATTGTTAAATTACCATATGTTGAAAATATCCATGTATACATTTGTACACAGCTGTACACCCATGGCAATGTCTATATATGTGTACATATGTATGTACAGGCTCATCAAGAATCATACACTGATCATGCGACTCATGAATGCATTCTTATGCAGCAGTAGTTTTTCTCATGCTCTAACATTTAAGTTATTAACTTAAGGTCAAAATTTTGCTCTCAAAAGTATCAGCTATTTTTAGGTAAAAATATTTTTCATGTTACAATTATAAATTGTTTTCTGTAGTCTTGGTTTTTTAGAATGCCTCATTTGTCTCGTAATTTTGAAAGGTTTCTAGAGGAGCATGCTCCCCAATCTCCCAGAAACAATGTGAACTCGTTCTGCAAATCTCAACTTCCAAGAGAAGTCTGCACGTTTATTAAATGTTGCAAGTATCTGTAGTCTTAAAAGACTGTGATAAGCATGTATTTTGCAGGGATAGAGCTAAGAGTTTTTGAGCCAGACAGGCTTGTATCTGAATATTTTGAAAGTCCTACAAAATATTCAGCAGAATGATTTTATTTGCATATATACCTCTTATTAGCAGAGTGCGAGGTCCGTTAGGCAAGTTATGGACCGAGTTTTTTCTTTCCTTTTATGGCCAAGCACAAAGCACCAGGCCATAAAAACAAGGAAGGAAAAAACAAGGATCCATAACTTGCCCTACGGACCGAGCAAACGAGGCTAATAGGATATTTATTATATGGCTTTGTTGGTTATTCCGGTTTTGAAAAGGTGATCGAGAACTAGCAGTCCAAATGGCAACTTACATACCTGGAATTGACCAATCACAGCATGCGAAATCAGTCAGCCATATATTAATAGTAAATTACAGTATTAGGCTGAACGTTGTCAAGTTTAATCTCATAAAATATGAAGTAAAAACAGTTATGATATGAAAGGAAAACTGCCCTTGGGGATCTCCATTATTAGGCATTGCTTTCAATCGAAGTAGTTTGCATAACATCACAAAAAAAAAAACAGAACATGGAGAACAGATCATGAATGCAAGACAAAAAGCATCCTACTATAATTTTCATGCTTCACTTTAGTCCACATCCATCAGTCTTGATCATGAAAGAAATTTTTAATTTTTCCCATGCACTGTGATGTACTGTAGCTAGATTACTGTCAGTCATTCAAGAGTCCTGCAAATTAATCTGGTATAAAATGCAATTTTGAAAATTCCCAATATCTTTTAACATTTGAATTATGTATATGTATATAACTTAACATCACAAAAATGGTATTTATTAATTAGAATTCTTTGTTTAATCTGTACAGATCACCAGAACTTCCTTGGCATAGACGATAAATTTGGTCCTGTTGCAGTTTCATTAAAGCGAGAAAAGCTGGATGATCACACCTCTCTGGTGAGAAGTGACGCTGACTCAAGCCAAGGAACACGATATCAGTATCGAGTTATTGTTAGAACCAGTGAAGTGAGTCCGTATTTTTTAATGTTAAAATTAAAAATTGAAATGTAGCTACTACAAGTAAATTTACTATACCTAATAGTCTTATATATCTTTTCTAAAAACTTAAGTTGTGTAGAGCCATGCAAAGATATTAATTTTTAAGTCCCTGAGGGCCCCACTCAAATTCTAATAGCGGGGGGGGGGGGAAGGACTTGTCACTGCGAAAAAATTACTAGTTTTTTTAGCATACCCCCAAAATAACCCCCTATCAATCCTTTTTCACAACCCAAAAAATTCCTCTGGTTTTTTTTTCGCGATGGCATAAAAAACCTCGTGTCTTTCATAGTCACCAAAAAGTCACATTTGGCCAAAATTTCAGACCCAGAAAAAATTGCTTGGACCTCTACTCCCCATCATTTAAATATGTGAGTGGAGCTCGGCAGTTTTCAGGAAGTTATTGCTAGTACAAGTTATTTGGTATGGTATGGTGCGATACTGTGTGTATTTTAATTAGTATATTAATATTGTTTTACTTTATTTTGTAACTTTTGAATACATATAACTTCAGGAAGAAAAATTTGATCCATTGTAAGCTTTCCAAATTGAGATTTAAAAAGTCTTAAAAGGTCTTAATTTATTTTGTTAGTTGTTACATGCAGTAAACCTGCTTGATAAAAGTAGAGACTATTGAAGTAACTATTGTAATTGTTTTTATTCTAATTAAAAACCATTAATATATATTTTTATTAACTTTTTTTACAATTTGAGAAACTTATGACTTTTTTCTTCATCTTGTTGAATGCCAAAAGCTAACCACACTTCGCTGCACCATGCTGGAAGAGTGTATTCCCTCCACGGCAAGACATGGCACTGCCAGAGCACTTCCTGCCAAGGATGTTCTAGACTATGTTGCAAGTGACTTGCAATTAAGTGCTTTAAAACTAGCACAAGCTGGACCAAAGGTATTTTCAGAATATTGTCATCACCATCATCACCACCACTAATATTATTATCATCATCAGTGCAGGGTTCGTACGGGGCCTGGAAATCCTGGAAAACCCTGAAAATTTTTTGAAGCCCTGGGAAACCCTGGAGAAGCGCTGGAAATTTTTATTTAAGCCCTGGAAAACCTTACAGAGTTTTACTGAAAAAATGAATTCACGAAATGGTGCATTTTGTTGATTTCAGTACAAGTAACAATCGATATTGTAGTTTTTCTTATTATTTCAAAACATCCTTTTATGTTAGAAACCACTTTATAGTATCGAAATAATGCATACTTTTGAGCAAATTGTTGTTTTACAATGATTACATTACCTTCTGAATGTTGTTTTAAACAATTAAATCATTGTGAGTGTTGTTTTCATTCTGGGCTTCAATGGCCCTGGAAAAGCCCTGGAAAAAACATATAGAAGGCACTGGAAAACCCTGGATTTTTGAATTTCTGAAGACGTACGAACCCTGTCAGTGACCATCATCACTTTTTACCATCATCCTCCGATGTATGTATATACTTATAAATATACATTTGGGGAAGGTGCAAAATTGTATATATGTATATGTGTTTGTTTGTTAATTGTTTATTTATTAGCAGAAGGGAATTCATTGCTTATAGGGCTCATGGGCTGAACAGAAGTTGTCCCTGATTTTGTTTTGATTTACATGTAGTATATTTTGTGTTAAGATCTGTGTTCTTTTTACAAAGGTTCCGGAGCAGCTGATGAAATTGGATGAGCAAGGAGTAAGTACCAGTTTTTAAAAGAGTGTAAAGTATTCATTTCTTGAGTCCACAGTACCCTACCTGTAGTGGAACCATCTGTGCTCCGATTGTTTGTCTTGCTTATGATCTACCAGTCAACAATTATACGACAATATCTTTTGTGGGAAGCCATTCGATAGTTAAAGCATCCAAGCTCTTCCTCCTTCTGGCTCCATTAGGGGGAGGGGGTTAAAGATTGGTCTGGCTTCAATCAGCTGCTTGGTGATTTGAGTAGCACCACACAGACAGGAATCTGTACATGTGCTGCACTAAAAGTGTTCTAAGAATCAGTGATAAAGTTTGGAAAAACATATTTAGTCAAACCAACCTTGTCTTCATAACATGACCAGGCTTAATCTTACATTTACTTACAATTGTTACAACTTACACTGATTTTTCCTAGTTGACGAATCAGTACAAAGTTGGTGTTATATACTGCAAAGCCAATCAGAACACTGAGGAAGAGATGTATAACAATCGTAAGTGATGTTCACATCTCCCCCTGACTCTTTGCCCCATTTCTTTGTCTGATATCTTCAGTGTATTTCAGCCCTCTGGTCTTGCACCCATGATCTTCATACCCCTGCTTACACTTCTCTCATCGTCACTTTATGACCTTTCAAATCTTGATTTCTTCATGTCTAATCCCAGGTCTCAGTTTCTGGCCCGTAATCCCAATGCTTTTTCTTTGATCCCTCATTTTCTTTCAACCTCTTATTTGTTATACAGGGTTTGTATGGTCATGAAAACTAAATATTTCATGTTGTTAGAAAACTCAAAACATCCTTCTTGTTTTCCAGCAAAAAAAATTAATGTGTCCTAAAAAGACTGGTCGTTGTGGTCTTCAGCATTTTTAGTCATGAGAAATGTACTGCAAATTGGTCATGGAAAAGTCAATGATTTTTATTGCCAAAATTTTTGTGTGAACTAGTCTTATATCCAGTCCCTGGTTCTTGATCCCCAACCCCGATCCTCAAGTCCATTTTCCTCATCCTCAATCCTTTATCCCTAATCCCTGTCTGATCCCAAGTCCAGACGGTACCTGCTCCTCAATTTGTCGTCTGCCAACTGCAGATTGTCAATATTTTTTACTTTTTTTCCTAATCCAAACATGTTATCAAGTCCTTGTTCTTAATGCCCGTTATCTTCAGTCCCTTTTTCATGACCTTTTCCTCACCATCTCAATTCCTTTTCCTGTAACCTGATATTAGATCTCTAATAGCTCTCTTATTCTCAGGTTTGAGGTAATCACTGGCCTTTTACCTTTAGTATCCTTGCTGGTACAGCTGCAGATTAACACGGTCCGAAATCCCTTAACATAAATCTGTTTCTACTGTATGATTCTCGGTCACAGACAGGCTTAGCACTTTTACTTGAGTACACGCATGTACGTGTCGTAGTGTGTCTCAGATGTTTTCTCAAGATTAACGTGTGCTATTCATCATTGTAGAGTGTGGAGGACCTGCGTTTGATGAATTTCTTGACCTAATTGGGAGGCGTGTGGAACTTAAAGGCTTTGAAGGGTACAGAGCGCAACTGGACAACAAGAGTAAGTTTGACCGTACTAGGAAGTTTTAATTGCTAACTACTTATAAGCCAAGAGCGAGGTCTCTACGGAAAATATCACACTGAAGTTGTGCTGTACGACCTCGGGAGCGATAGCAACGTCAGTTCGTCAAGGCTAAAGATCAAACATTTGATGGTTGATAAGTCTTTTATTGTATGGCATTTTTGATCTGGTTCTGCGCGCACGTAGGTTATCAACAACAATCGGTAGGCATTGTGGGAAATCAAGATTGCTCAAGAACGAATCAAACCACGCCGGCGAGGTATCTTTCCATGTTAAAAAAAAATTGTTTCAAGGTTCGTAAGTCTTCCGGAATCCCTAAAAACTCCTGAAACTTTGTTTTCTTCCTACTACTAAATTAGACTGACATCTGAAAAAACCTGGACAATTTTATTTGGGGGAAATTTAGGAATCACCATTGGTTTTTATGAATTGAAGGCTGTTTCAATCATTAGCAATGACTCTGACAAAGTAACACCTTTATGACATCAAATGAAATACTCTTAAAAACCTTTGGAAAATCTCTTAAATACTTAAATGGAAAGTCCTGGACGTCGAAGTTACATAGTTAGACGGACCCTGTTTTTTGTATCTCGGCGCTTCCAACGCATTCTACGTTAGGCTATTTTTATTTATGTTTTTTTAGCGAGTTAAACAGAGTTTCACTAAGGTTTTCACCCTTTGGGAGAGGCTCGTATTCTTCCAGAGATCCATAAGTTTTGTGGATCTTAAAACTGACAGCCTGCACAAAGGACCGTACACTACTTTTTTGTTTGAACCTTTTTATAAGAATACAAGGCTAAAATATGTCCAAAATTTAAGTACATCGTACTAAAAACATGTACCCGAGACTGGGGAAAGGCGAAAAACTTAACTTTGGTCACTGCAAATGATCATGGAGTTAATATTGTTTCTTGACAAATGCTTATCAATGAAACATTGTTTTTAGTAATGTGCATGTACAGTTTTATTTTTTAATCTTTAGATGTTTAGTTTCTGTATTGCTGTCTTGACTGCCAGGGTAGCTGCTATTTACTAAAACGTAATAACTATTTGAGCTTCTGTTTGGTTTGTGCAAATTGAAAGGGGTTGTTTCACGCTTTGAACGAGATTTCTTTCCATGGTTTGGCACAAGACGTTAAAAGTATCAAAATAACTACTGCTGCAAACAGTACAAGCATATTTCTACCATAAAGGTTGTAAATGTGATATGGTTGGTTTGATTGAGGTAGATTGAAACAGATTAATTATTTTCAGTTGTAGGCGATGAATCAACGAATTTAATGTTGGCCTGTAGGATAAATTATTAAACAGTGCAGTAAGGCTCCCAACTGTATTAATTCTCGACAATTCTATTTTCTGGAAGAGTTCGTTTGTCAAAATAAGTCACATTTATCAATGTGTTTTGAGTAGAGATGACTGAAGGAACTAATTTTGGAAAGTAGCAGTTTTGAATGGAGCGAGCGTGAAACTGTCCCTTAAAATATACAAATGTGCACTCAGTACTAGCAACTATGTTTTAAAAGAACATTTGAGGAATTGAGGGTGATGTTCCAAAATATTTAAGCGCAATGAGCGCCAATCCCCAGAGTCAGACTTTCTTTTAAAACAGTGTAATTAAAAATAAATGTTTTAAAAGTTTTTACACCCTTGCCCAAAACGCACAATGCTATAGTTTTGTGTCTGTATTGCAGATGACTCTACAGGAAAGTATTCTTGTTACACAAAGTTCCACGGCAGAGAAATCATGTTCCACGTCTCCACACTGTTGCCGTGGACCCCAAATAACAAACAGCAGGTACACTTGGAAAGGTTTCCTTTTGTGTTTCATTATATACAGAATACTATATGGGTGCACTTGTGAGGTTAGCGCAGTTGATAAGATCTCTGACTGACAACCAGGAGGTCACGGGTTCAATCCCCGGCCTGGTCGAGGGTTGAACTTTGTGCAACTTTCTTTTGCGACACCGCGTCCACGGAAAGAAACGTTATATGCCGTTGGTCTAGTCTCTCGAAATGATATCCAGGAGACTTACACAGGGCTGCCACGGTCCTTGAAAATCTTCCAGGAAAGTCTTGGAATTGGCAAAAGAAAATTCCAGGTCCTGGAAAGTCCTTGAGATTGGGTTGCGGTTCTTGAAAGTCCTGGAATGGGTAAAATTTGTCACCTTTTACTGCAAAAAAGAATCAAAATTGTCACAGCTGGACGTTGAACCTTCAGTGTAACAATGCTTGAAAACAAAAGCGGAGGCTGAATTTTTTCCCAGAAGCAAATCTTTCAAAGCTCATTGCTGAGTTAGTATACAGAATAAGAAAATTTTGTAACATAGTTTATTTTCATTTGAAATAGATAAGTTTCGTATTCCCAGTTGCCGCTGATTACAATGACTATAGACTCACTTTTATAGCACGAGCCTCGACCTGACGTTAAATATTCATAAATTACTGAGTGGATATGAACTATTCACAGCTCTGTGTAATGTTGGGGATTCAGATCTCGCCGGTATTTGTGAAAAATTAACATCAAGACGAGGCTCGTGCTGTAAAGACGAGTCTATAGTCATTGTAATCAGCGGCAACTGGGAATACGAAACTGGTCTATTGCTCAAAAAGTTTCTTGAAAGTCCAGGTAGAGTCTTTGAGTTTCGCAACTAGTTAACAGTTGCAACCCTGCTTGAAAGAACCCACGCACTTCTTGAAAGAGCAGGGTAGCGATCTCGTTGTTTGGAGCTGTGGTCCGAAGTCATGGATGGTCTGTGCTAGAGGCGCCACTACATGTAAATGCTCAGAGTTCTATCTCGTGACCTGTGGCGTGTGCTGCCTTAATTTACTTTGAAGTGGTAACTAGCTAAATTTGTTTCTCTGAGAAATGATATTCATCTTATCTTATCTCACAAATGAGTAAGTGAGTGAGTTTCTCAGTGGCAGAAGTCCCTATAAGATACTGCAGTTTATTGAATAAGCTGTTTTGACGAGCTTATGCTCTCTGAATTGGTTTTACTCAACTATGTTTTCTTCATCATTTGCAGTTGCTACGAAAACGACACATTGGTAATGATATCGTAACAATTGTCTTCCAAGAACCCGGTGCGTTACCATTCACGCCTAAGAACATTAGATCGCACTTTCAGCACGTGTTCATTGTGATCCAAGTATTTAACCCCTGCTCTGAAAACACGTATTACAAGTAAGTATAACAAATAACATTTCAGAAAATCTCGTATTTGAAATTTTCTAGTATTTCTGCGATGTGTTGTGTCTAACTTAATATTTCGTACAACTACATTTTCTTGTCAAAAATTGACTAATTATTTTCAAATACTAGAAACCTTTAAGAGAAAAACAAAAAAAACCTCTGTACAAAACTCAAGAGAGGAGTGGTGTGGGCCCAAATACCTCTTCTCCCTAAAAGCCTGGAGTGTGCCTGAGCTATTTCGGCCAACCTCATTACGCTAAAATAGGTACAGAGAACATATGGTAATAATGCTACTAACGATAACAGTAATAATAATAATGATGATAATAATAGCAATAATAAAAATAATAACAATAATAATAATAATAATAATAACAATTTATAGTGATAAGCGTTTGTTTAAAAACTCTCTTGTAGTTGACTTGAAACTAAGGTAGCATGTCGTGTATAGTATATTAAATGGATTCCACGACTTTTGTTTTAGATTGTTCGAGACTGTAACCAGTCAACGCCTAAGAACCCAGTTGGTCTTGTATATCAATCGTTAACATAAATGTGTTACTGCATCGAGGTTGAAAATATTTCCGACTTGTTACAACTAGTTTTGCCTAAACCATCTAGAGGTTATTTGTTTCCTTTTTTAGTAATTTGTTGTATTTGGTTTTCATTGGGCCTTTAAAGTAACATTACAATCTGATAAATTATTGCTTTTATTGTGCTGTATTAAAATGCAAAAAAAAGGACTTAAAAGTGAGAAAAAAATCAGTAGTAAATTTGCCAGGAATTTTGATTTTCAAGCCAATAACCCAAAGTGCAAAATGAAACAAATGCGAAATGAATTTAAGCTGTTGGTAGATAAGACTTTACTGATGTGGGTTACATTCGATTGCAATTCAAGAAAATTGTCAAAATCAAAAAACTGTTTTTGTGTTGTAGGGTTGCAGTAAGTCGGTCAAAAGACGTTCCTCCCTTTGGCCCCCCAATACCATCAGGTGCCAAGTTTGGCAAGCAGAAGGCTTTTGCAAACTTTCTCTTGGCAAAAGGTAAAGTTAATACCAAAAGTTACTTCATGGCCACGCAATGATGCAATTTTTACCTTCAGCGTTGAAAAACAGTTTTACTAACACTTCTGAAGCTTCACTACTATTTCTCAGACATTCCCCATGGGTTTTTAACCATTTCCAAAAATATTTTAAATATTTGTGAATGTTTTTCCTTGTAAATTGTAGATTGTACTTGTAAATCCGATATTTTCTTAAGTGAAGTTTTGATGTACGAAGCTGATATCTGCAAAAGGCATTAATTGCTAATCGTGAAACATTTGTAAGTGGACCCTGTATATTACACTTACTGCCGTCCCGTGACGATGTCAGAAAGTTTCTTGAAAGCTTCTGAAATTCTTGGAGACGTCTGTAGATCTTATGCAGTGTTCGGTAGTGTCTGAACATACAGAAAAAAAAAACTCTGACAAGATTTAAAAAAAAGGCGTCGCACGTCCCAAGAAACGGTTATGGCATCATATCAGACGCCTATTTTACCACAATTTTGCTCTGTCTGTGGGATTCATTTCTTGTTCTCGATAAATCTCCAACTCAGCCTTCAGTGTCTGATTCAACTCCTGTTCGTTTATCTTATGGTTAATGCAGTGACCGCTTAGCAGGGTGGAGGAGCATGAGCCCCCTCCCCCAATATTTGAAAGTTTTAAAGAGCTAGTAAGAAAAAGTGTCTTCTGCCTTCCCCCTCCCCCAAATATCGAGTCACTAATATACCCCCTCGATACCAAGTTTGCTCCGCGTTCCCTGAACCACTGTCTTAATGTAAAAGGTAAAAAGTTAAACACAAGAACAAATAAAACATATAAATGATAACTCAACAGTGTGTATAGGCAACAAAAGTTGATATGGTATGTTTTTCGCCTGTGGGATAAAGTGTTAAGCTGACGTTTCGAGCGTTAGCCCTTCGT
>JAOBRG010394023.1:0-10421 GCA_027574985.1 Umimayanthus nakama | reverse complement strand
ACGCGGTCACGGTCAACTGGGTGCTCATCGAGCGTATCCGCGTGCTAAGCAGACTCCAGAAATAAATAAACACTCCAAAAATAAATCGACACCTGTTGTTTTTAATTGATTAAAACCTTGCACCACACAACATATTATTTTGATAACTCCACTTCCAGCTGTGCCTCTGTAACCTGTTTCCACTCCTATGATTTTCAAACTGTTTTAACTGAAGTTGCTGATGACATTTAACAAGTAGGGTGACAAAGTATTACTTGTACTTGATAACTTTTTAGCCATTCAAATTGTAACACAGACGAAATAAAATCCTGACAATGTAGTATGTGATCACTAGTCAGATTACTTACTTTACTGATAATTGCCTGTGGCTGAAACTCAACTTGCTATGGTTACGGCCGAACATTCCTGAAAAATTGTCTAAGGCCACTTTCCATTTGACCGGTCCGGCCGGTCCGACCGGTCAGTTCTTAAATGTAACGCGCGAGTTCCCAGAACTGGTTCTGACCAGAATGGCCCTGCTCATGGATCAGAGCCGCTCAGTTCTCCCGCTCTGGTCAGCCAAAGCACGAGAATTTGGAGAGTTGTGGCGGGAAAATTGTACGTGCGCGCCTTCTTAGTTTTTGCTACCTGCTAGCAAAGTTTTGGAAAATGTCGCAATTTTATGGTAAGCAATATACCTGGACCTTTCCATTTAAACTGGCCAGAACCAGTTCTTCTCGGCCGGCCAGACGGACTGGTTAAATGGAAAGCGACCTAAGAATATTGCAAATAATCATATTACCATACATGTACACTAACAAACTTTACCTGTTGAAACTTTAGTTACTGAAACAAGCTATTGAGTATCGCTACATCATAAAACAACTTCTTCCTCTGGAGGTTTTTAAAATGGCTCGCTATGGGCAAACACTTCGCCTTGTTTACTGCTATCGAGTGAACATATATCCTTTTTGTCTAGCAATAATTTGCTTATCTAGTTTATGAGCTAGGAAAACTGCGCAGGCATTGTAGTAATTATTAAAAATGGCACAGATTTTGTCCAACCCCCCCAAAAAATTGAGAATCTTTATGCATGTAAAAGCACAGGGAACCCTAAATGCAAAATTATTACTGTAACTCTTTACTCCTGTGTAGCTTTAAATTTATTCAAATCTTGTTTGCCAGGTGTTTCGAACTGACCTGATCAGTGCGATGAAGGTGCCAGACTACCACGTGCTGAGCCCTGAGACGTACATAACTATTAGTGACCAGTGGCGGCAGGAATGGGAGAGAGGTGTCCAGGTGGGTTTGGTTGAGCACTGTGTCAAAGCAACTTGTGAGAAAATTTTTTAAAATTTTGCTTTGTTGTTAGGGAATTTTTTCGTTCAATACTGCCATTCCAAATACACAGTCATGTAACATCACTTGTACATATTTAGAAATCAGTTGCTAACTTGTGAGAAAATGTTTTAAAATCTTGCTTTGTTGTTAGGGAACTTTTTTGTTCAATACTGCCATTCCACGGCAAATACACAATCATGTAACATCACTTGTACATATTTAGAAATCAGTTGCTGAATGATTCTTAAAATATGTTGTTTTGATTATATGTAGGTACAATTATACTACATAACTTTTGTTTGACATTTTTGGTGATAAACAATTTCATATCTTGTTACTTGTGGACTTTTTCAAATAATGGAAATTCGAGATGTTATTTTAAGTCTCACATTCTTCCACTTCACCGCAAACTTGTCAAAAGATCTGGAATTGGCATTGTGTTTCTGTAAACATATTTTTTTGTCAAATTACTAGACTTACAAGTTTAACTGGTTAATGTGTATAGTTTTTAGTTTTTCTTATTTTTTTTGTCTTCTTCTTTAATCACCTGGTCCAGAACCATGAAATTGGAAGACTCGGTGCAAAAATGGCATTTAGTTATAATTTCGGATAAAAAAGATGAAAATTCGAAAAAGCTATTGATGTTTTTGCACTAAATACATCTTCTACTAATGAACAAATACCCCCTATATATTTTTAAAGCGTTTGAAACAATGGTGAGAAACTGTTGAAAAGGAGCTTCAAAGGTGGATGAAAATGTACAATCAAATAAAATATTTTTTGCAATTATTGCTTCTAGGTTCCAGTAAACCCAGAGGGTCTTCACCAACCCTCTTTCAGGTATGTGTGTTGCTTACAGGATTCAGCAAGTTTAACTTTGACTAATTTTTTTTCTATTGGAAGTATAAAAATTTTTGTTACTTGTTTCTACATTTTACTGTATGTAGCAGGAACACAGTTTTGCTCGCATTAATTTTCATGTAGGACTAAAAGTTTGTCATAATATTTAGAAAATATATATTTTCAGGCACACTTGTTTGATAGAATGTTTAGAATTGCATTCATAGAACCAAGCTTTTGTCCAACCTATTGGCTTATTTAGAACCATTTGACCACACATGGGACTAATGGATCCTGTCGTATATGAGGAAATCACAGCAGCCTTCACAAATTATATCACTTTCAGGGGACCATTAAATGAGCTTTCAGAACTTTGCAGGTCATAGTTTACAGTAAAACAGAGTTAAGGGTTTTTAGATACTATAGCCAGCTGAAATTTTTTAGGAGCCCTACAAAAAAACTAGGAGCTCAAAGTCCTTTTTTTCCATTCTGTTTGCATATCCTGAGCCAAATTTAATGACTTTAATTTGCAAAAGTATGTTATAATGCAACAGAGACCAAAAGAGCTACAATATTTTGTTTTAAAATAACAACCTAATTGTACATTTAAAAAACAACCATCAAAAACTGAAAAATGGGGCTCTACATCTGTTTTATGTAGTACAGTGCTATGGCCTCAGTATATGCATAAATGTACTAAATAATCAAATGGGAAGCTTGCAGAACATTGAACTACATCATTACAAACTTTATAGTTAGTAAATTTGAGATTACTCAATAATAAGAACTCGTGAGACACAAATTATTGAATAATGTACCGTAAATCCTGGTGTATAAGCTGATTATATGTGTAAACCAACCCTTGTTTTCAAGGTAATAACCTTAAGTTTGTATCATAAGCCAACCCCCTTTTTCGAAGTTTAACAAAGTTCATGCCCACAAAATTAATGCTTTTTTGTAACTTCAAAAACTTTCCCAAGCAAAAGCAAAACAATGTAAGTTAATAAAACTTGTCATAAATGTCTGCTATATATATACTATATATTAATGTGTTGTGTAGTGTTCATTAAGTTAAATTACAATTCACTGTGCACAGTAAAAACTTGAGCAAGTCATTTCTGGTTAGAAAAGCACACACTCTGTAAAATAAAATAGAAATTTTACTAAATAAATTTGTTCTGTTTGTAGGGTGATTGAAGTTGTCTACAAGAAGCTGCCAAACTTCAAGCTGTAAGTGGTTGCTAGGTGTCATTGTTCAATATTTTAAGACAGTGAAAATTGGAGAGACTGTGAAAAGAGATGGATAACATTGAAGTGTTGTTTTTTTAAATGATTGTTTATATTTTGGTGATAAAAATTAATAGATGTTACAAGTTTTCTAAGTACATGTAGCTAGCTGACACTAGTCTTGTGCTTTGCTTTGTTTTGAAACCTGTGACAGCAGAATGTGCGCCTGATGTACTAAGTTTCTTTTGTACAGAATATTAACTTTGTGTCCAAAATAACATAAACATAATTATATCAACTTTTCTACCACCTGCCGTTGCTGCTGATAGAATAAAACATTAAAAAGTCTTTGCCTTTGTTGTGATTCTCATCCTTTCTGTATTAATAATGATTATAAATTGGTGTCAGTTCAACTACAAACTAAAGATCTTTTTTGTAACATCTCTATACTGTTTTAGTGGCAGTCAGCTAGTATCGTCAGAGAGTAGGACAAGAACCAAGAAGAAATGTCCCTACAATCTTAATCGCATGGATGTTGAGTGGTTAACAAGATTCAACAAATCACGGCGAAACAGAGGTCAGTTACATGTAGTTGAGCACAGTGTTTATGAGCAAAGTTAAGCTGTACAGTATAGCTTTGAACAAAAATGTGTACAGCTCTTTGTGACAAAAAGATATAATTACAATTATACTATCTCTTTAAGAACCTTCCTTCCTTTATTTTACAGAACATATATTACATGCTCTCGTTGGCTGTTTTACTTAACACAATTTTTTGTTAACTCTTTGCTGTCTGCATCAGTAAAGTAATATCGGTCCTTCAGGACCATAAAACTAGATCATTTTCAAATCATTGAACAAAGCATCAAGACCTTTTTTGAGCTGCAAAAAATCTACTGCCTGATTAAGTGAACCTCCCTAAGCACTGCAAAAAGTTCTCTAAAACCCAGAACAGCAAAGAGGTTGTATAAAAATGTAATTAATAACTAACTTGTTAACCTAATTGTATTAGGCTCTTGATTTTGTTGTTTTATTTTTGGTATTTTTGGAGAATTTTTCTTTATGTATTGGGTAGTTTGCAAAAGTGTGATTACGGTAATTCATATGTTATCACAACAAAAGGACTCACTTTTTGTTAACTTAGTAAGGAGAAGATAGATGTTGATAAATTGATTGGGGATGAAAGTTGATTTCTGGTTTGGTTTGGTACATTTTAGTTGGCCTTTTAGGGGGCACCTTTTGTCTGATACAGGTCTGCATTTAGTAAGTTTGTAAATAAATACATACATATATGTGAGCAGGTAAATGACAAAACAGTATACAATATATATGTATCTGCCATTGTTCAGCTCTACGCAACTGTAAAGAAAACTGTGTAAAACTAATTGAATGCAGTAGATAATTTAGTTGATATCCCTCAACTTATAATCTTGGTTTTTTTACAGGGACTTTTGAAGTGGAAGAAAACGTTCTGGAGAAAGCTATTGCTTATCTTGAGAATAAAGTAAGTCTAGATAGCATGCTTTTCCTGAATGTATAAACTACATTGAGAAACTCTAAAACGTTCAGTGAAAGCCCTGCTTTTAATTATTGATTGTTTTCCTTAAGTAACCCATTTTTGTTTATGAATTCCAGTGTTATGACAACATGGGTCATGCTATTACCACTCAGGATGGACTGAGCATTGAATTTGACGAAGATGTTTGTTGTGACGTCTGTCAGTCGGTATGTATTCATTTTTTGTTTTACACATTTATGATAGTCATTCGAATTTATAAGATTTACTTGTTATCAAGTTGTTTAGTTTTTAACTTTGTAAAATTAGAGTAATAGTGTTACAAATTTAATAATGTATACTACCCTATATCATATAGGATGTGCAAAAGAAAATTTGTTGTTGTCTTGTACAGTTTTCAAATCAAGTAGCTTATCAGTCTTAAGGCCTGATTAAATGGATCGAAGATACTTGTATTGGTAACATTAATTATTTGTTGCAACATATCTAGGATCTGTTTGTTGAATTTTGCTGGATGAATTTGTTTTGCTCATTCTTAACATTGCTGGTCTGCCAAACTTGGGCAAAGTTGGATCCAGTTAAATGGGCCTTAAATTACCAAGATATTCAACAGTTATTATTGCAAACATGCATTGTAGTCTCTATTGGAGGTGTTCATTCTCCTAATGTTTCACTTGATGCATACAGTGTTTGCATAACTTTTATAAGTTTATTGTCAGAACTTGTGTTTTCCTTCATGGTCTGTAGAGAGGCTGTCTTATGATGTCATGATTGTTTTTGTTTTTTAGCCTGATGCAGAAGAACTGAATGAGATGGTGTTCTGTGATTCCTGTGATATCTGTGTACATCAGGCATGTTATGGGATCAGGAACATTCCTCCAGGCAGTTACCTGTGTCACCCATGCCGCAAACGCAACAACTCACCACGCTGCCTGCTATGCCCAAACACTGGTGGAGCCATGAAGCGTTCAAAGTAAGAATCTTGGTTTATTAATTTCATGACATGTTACAGTACATATGGCAGAACTGCTCCCAGTTTGTTCAAACTAGATACTACTTAATATGGAAACGTCGATTGACACTAGGTGTTTTTCTAGAGTGAAGTTTGTCAAGAGCTCCCTTATTGTGTGTTGCTTAAATGGGGCATGTGGCTTAATAATGAATGATATTAATTAATATTTTTTTTGAAATTGAATGTATGTAAAAGTATAGAAAATACGGGAATTTTCATGCAACATAAAAATTATTAATATGTTCATTTTTATTCTAACCCTTAATATTTGAGTTTGAGGAAGAATAATTCTAAACCAAGATTGTTTGTAGAAAAGAGCAAATAAAACAATTGCAATAACTATTGGCAGCTTGGCAAGACTGATCGCTAAAAGTGGTGCATCAAGTATATGTGCACTGTTCAGCAGATAATGCTACGGGCAAAAGTTGGAAAAATCTATACTATTGATAATGGATTTGAACTCTGTACGTAATATTACCAAGTTCAAAAAGCTCAACTCACTGACAAATTAACTAAATAAATATGTAGAGTTATTGCTAATAACTGTAAGTTAGAGCTCTCTCAAATCCTCTTTTAGACATCTTGACATAGGTTGATGACATGTGCTTACTTATAGTCTGCTGAGCCCAGTTTAGTTTGACAGCTAGGTTTTGTGTTTAAAGGCTTCTAATACTCTGTACTTAAAATTGCGTGTCAGGAGTGGCAAGGACTGGGTTCATGTCAGCTGTGCATTGTGGGTACCAGAAGTTGGGTTTGGTGATGTTGAGAAGATGGAACCTGTTACAAGAATTGAAAATATCCCAGTAAGTACTTGATTTTTGTTTTGTTGTACTAAGATAATCCCTTTCAATGGTCTTTATAAAAATAGCGATTAATTTAGAAGCAGTTGGATATTGCATAAATGTTGTCACACTGCTCAGAAAAAGTACAGTAGAGCAAAATATACACCTGTAAGAAATGACAGGTCAACTCAAGATTTGGCTTGGCATAATATCTATTACCTGTATATAGTTTTGCACTGCACAACCTATTGTGGCTGTAGCTCGATAATTTATAATAGTACAAGAGGTATATCAGTCACTCAATTTTCTGAGTCTGTTTAGTCTTCTTAGGACAAGTTATGTATTTCCAATATCAAGTCTGGGATAGGGTAGCTGTAGGGACTCTGGGCGGTGAGTCCACATGTAAGACAAATTCTGGTTTCACTGGTACAAGGTACAATGTACTGTAAGGGCTTGGAGGAGCCAATGGAGCTTTTCTACCTTTTTGGTGTCTCGTCTCATTTCAGCTATAATTATTAATTATGGTAACCTGTTTCAATGTTTGCTGTCGACCAATTTGTGCTTATTGCTTGTTCACTGTTTCTTCCAGGCCAGTCGATGGAACCTGGTGTGTGTAATTTGTAGAGAGAAAGTTGGAGCCTGTATTCAGTGTTCGGTGAGTTGTCAGAGATTAAATAAAATTAGATATTAATAACAATAGTAATAATAATAATAATAATAGTAATAATGATCTAATGATAATAATAATAATAATAATTTAAATAATAATAATATAAATAATAATAACAATAATAGATGAGTTATTTTATGAGGAAGCCCCAGTCACATAACGGTCCTCAGAGCTTTTTTGTCTTGAGGTAAATGCCTCTGTTTCAAATAGTTTAACAGCATAATTTTAAATCTTAAGTTCTTTGGACTACATGTCGTCATTAGCAAAACCTTAGTTTATGTTTTTATTCCATTGATTTCAAACTACTCTTGGGAAAAACAGGCCAAAAAGATATGAATACATGGTTAGTTATGAGTTATATACAGTTATTAATTCTTTGAGTTTGGCAAGATTCTTACTGATTTCACGAGTTGCTTGAAAAGGTGTTCGATTACATCTTACTTTATAATGAGGGACAAGTGACAATCAGAACACAATTCAACTTTAGTGTGTTTGAAACCTCAACAAACAACGCCAGGCAAATTTTAACACACTTCACTAAATATCACATCCTAGTACTATATAACTTAACGGGAAAATTTTCAGGTAATGTATGAAGTACATGTAATTTGTCCCTCATTGAAAAATGTCCTGGGTTTTCAAAACTGTTAAATGCTTTGAACCCTTTTAACGGTTAGTATTTAATGTATTTACTGTACAATGTGAAGAACTTTCCTTATTTAAAATTAGGTCTAGTTAAACATGTGCAGATGCCTGTTGTGCAGTCGAAGTGAAATTAATTCAGTGAGAATCTTCTGTCTCCTGCAGGTGAAGTCCTGTGTCACTGCATTCCACGTGACCTGTGGTTTCAAGAGCGGGTTAGAAATGAAGACTGTTCTTGATGACGCCGCAGCTGATGGTGTCAGGCACATTGTAAGTACTGTTGGTAAATTGTGCTAAAACTTTGCAGTAATGTACATCTTCATTTGTCAGGTCTTGGTGGCCTGAATAGTCAGTTGGTTCTATCATCAAACCTTATTTATGCTATGCCAAGTAAAAGATACTCTTGCTATCGAATCAACCAAAGTGCAAAGCACAAGTCTTGTTGACAAAAACAAATGTACACTTTTATTTTATTACGACTTGTGTATGAAAAATAACAAGCAAAACGGATTTCTGGTATTTTTAAATGGCAGTTATTGGTTATTGAACTTCTCTTTAAATTTACTAAATACCGGGCACTGGATATTGAAATTCCGTTAATCTGATTGGCTCTCTACTCACGGTATAAATCCTGTATACTGCAGTATGTCCAAATATGGAAACTGAAAATTTTATCACGGAAAAGCTCCCCTTAAAATGGCCGAAAACTCGACTCGTTAGAAAATAGAATTCGAGATATTTTTATCCAGTGTTTGGTATTTAATAAAACAGTCATTCCGCTCACGCTTGTTGGATATGAGCTTATGATAGCCGACTCGGTGCTTCGCACCTCCTTCGCTATCTATTAGCTCATATGCAACGCGCGTTCGTGAAATAATTGTTAAATAGGTGCTTCTGTCTATACCTACATGGCTATTGTTAGTACATTTTATGTACATGTAAATATAGGTGCTTCTGTCTATATCTACATGTACATACCTATTGTTGCACAGTTAGTACATTTTATGTACGTGTAGTACAGCAATATGATATTGATTTGTGATGCTCAAATGTTTTGATGCAGAGTTACTGTGCAAGACATGGGCACAAGAGCAAGTCACCAGGGCGGTCACCTGAGAAGGACAAACAAACCAGGGAGGAGAAAGAGACATTGCGACAGAAAAAGTATGTCTGCACACGGTTTAGTGTGAGGTGCTGATAAACTTTGGGCTACATCAGCTTCATCTCTAAGGCTGGCAGTGTCGCGTCCCTTGGCCAAGAGCTTTTAGTATTTTCAGTTTGTCAACCCAAGTCGATTTATCTTCACAAAACCCGTTATTTTGTTAGAAACAGTAATAGTACACAGCATCCCTACAAGATGAATCGCATGTTTCTCCTAATTGGTTTAGAAGGAAAGTATGAAGTTAGGTTAAGAGATCTGAGTGATACACCATACAGTATGTTGTGTTTGGAGCTGATATGGATCAGTAAGGCTCTACTCTGAGAACGAAGTATTCCATTGGTCATTGAACAATAACATTAATAATAACTGACACTTTTTAACAATACGCTATTGTATGTTCTTTACGGATGGTCAGGTTAAGAATAAAAGTTTTGGTTTTTTGTATTGTGTTTTTATCCAATGGGATCTTTCGTTCTCAGAGTAGAGGGCGACTCATATGGATGAGCGATCCACGGCTGTTTCAACAGGTTGCGCCCAAAATGCTCTTTAAACAAAGCTTCAGTTTGCTACAGTCTTGTAAGTTCATAAGCCGGGGTTTTCTAATGGCGATTTGCACTCAGCGCTACCATCGTGAAATGTAAAATGTTTTGATTCAGTAACAGGCTCCACTGTTGTTTAATACACAACGTACAACGTTAGCAAACGAGACTAAACAGCTCTTTGACTTGCTTTTAGTAGTTTGATAAGATTTTAAACCCATATCCCAGCAAGCTGAATTAGGAAATACGTGTCCATGGCCAATTCCATCTAGATTGATTCATACTGAGACTCCTAGCAGGTCCAATACAGACAATATAGTCGATCGATCCGACTTTGATTCGGCATCATGTCCTGACATTATATAACCTTTTGTTATTCAAGACTTAGGCAGATGGAAGAGGAGTTTCACACTTTCATAAATGTCGCCGAAGCTGCAAAGGACCTCAATTTGCCGAAAGAAACCATGTCACACATCCATTCCTATTGGGCGCTCAAACGCAAGGTATGGTCCACTTGAACAAACGATAGTGATGTTGATGATAATAACAACAATAGACTGAGACATAAACTTTGTCGGCTCATTGCTTAGCTCAATCCCCTGGAGGGAGATTGCATAGTACTTATTTTAATTTAGATTAGAACATAGCTGGCAATTTTTCGCGCGCTTTTTGTATGGCGCGAGCGTGCATCTAAATCTCGATAGACGCACG
>JAOBRG010394000.1:0-24794 GCA_027574985.1 Umimayanthus nakama | reverse complement strand
TCTTTTGAAAGTTTAACTCAAGAACGAGGCTAGTTGCGCTAATTTCAATGTAGACAAAAGAATATTTGAATTGCCGCTATAATTCGATTCGGTGTAAAGGGGTTCGAGTATTCTATGATACATGGAGTTTTTGTTGCATTAGATATTTGAATAGTTTTCACTATAAAGAAATTAACTAATAAATGCTAAATAAGTGTACTAACTGGTAAAATTATAGTATATTTTTATAGTTTTACCAATGAGGTGAGCGCTTTGAACAATATCGCAATCAGCACCTTTCAGCATTCCTTGCCGTTTGCCTGCCAAGTTCTTACTTGGACAGTTACTTAATGAAACAAGTGTTTGAATAAGTTGTATCATCAAGACACCCCTTGACGCAAAAATATAACACACTGATTGGTTGATTGACTGATTGACTGATTGATTGATTTAGTACTCGATTGAATGATTAATTGATCGACTGAATGATCGGTTTATTAAACATTAATTGAATGATTATTTAACTAAGTCATTGATTGTCACATCAGAAATGAGTTTACAATACACTTCATTAAAGCTGTATAAAAAGCTGTATAGGATAGAGTTTCAGTTATTTTATAAATAAAGTTTACATACCACCCATATTCAAGACTTCAACATCACTCGGCTCAAACTTCGCTTTCCCAGTGAAAAACGTCGATTCGTTCGTCTGGTAAGTAAGACTTTGGCCAAATTGAACAAAGCCTATTGTTGAAAAGAACAGATCACCGCCACCGAATGAGGGTCCTTTGTTTGGCCTCAACACAATGGCAGAGTAGTGTCTGGTAGGACGTATCCCAAACTTCACGGGGGTCCTGCTCTTGTACGTCTTTAGCCCAAAGAGAAACGAGTTTAAGCTTGACCTGTAAAGCTGGGTTGCTACAACTGCAATTAAGAATAGAATAAAACTTGAGAAGTTGTGAATAGTAAGCTAAAAGTACTAGCTGTGTCATATTTAATGACACATCGGGTGTAAAACATATATATTAAACTTTACAAATTGTACAAAGATGGAAAATTAAAGTGACAGATACTGGAGTTTCACGCACTAAGCGATCATCAGACTGTACAGCTGGGACGCTAGAGTTTGAATTCAAGGAGGATAATCGTAACAGTCAGGTTTCTGATTGGCTTGTTTAGCAGCACGGACTTGCCAGCAGTCAAAATATTAAACTTAAAAAGGTATAAAATTGAAACAGAAAGAAGGGACACGAAATCTAACGTTTGAACCTGACTGGGGATCGTAAATTTCCCAGTATACTTTAAGTTTTTAATTAGAAGAACTATAACGAGCTAGTGTTCGTCGTTCGTTAGCATGCACTTGATTATCTAACTCGAGTATTCCTTTGGTATTGTTCCGAAAATTCTGCCCGGCCAAGCACCCAAACAGCTACACGTGAAAGGAAAATCTGATTTGTTTGTTCTTGCATTGACAATATAAACTAGCAGTAACGACTCGTCAGCGAAGTGCTGCCGTGAACTTTTGTAACTATTTAGGGTGGACAGCCTGAGCTTTATTGCTAATAATGAACATTTGACCCCTTCTATACTCTGTAATTGTCATCTGGTCTCCGTTTTAAAAAACAACGCCAAAAATGTATATTCCCCAGCGGTTACCGTTATTAAGTGCAGATTTGACAGAGTGAAAGGACTGCAAGCATGAATGTTGTTGGACGAGTGGTTGGCCAGGTTTAATAGTAGTCCCGATGGCGATAACTGCAATTGTTTGCTTTTACAACTGGAGGGCGAGGAAGCCGTTATTAGAATCTATCAACATCATTCTGAAATACAGCTTTTACTCGAGAATGGGCTTATGAGGTCGAAGTCACGATCGCACATACTACCTGTAACACAAGATACATAAAAGAAATGAGGAATGTATAGCGTAACTTTACAAAAATCGAAGACGTGCAAAGACCAAAGCAGCAAAAAGGGCTATTGAAATGACTACGTCTGAAGTGCCGAAATAATCGATGATAGTAAATGAAGCGTGCCAACAGCAAAGATTCAGTAGTCATATATGAAGTGGCAGTCACTGAAACGACAATTTGTAGTCTTACATGAAGTAGTTGTGGCGCCGGAAAACGGGTCGAGAAATTTTCTGCCATGTTACAAATAGTTACCTGCCTCGCTCCGCTCGGCAGCAATAACGAGCACAAACATTATTTTGAAGACATTTTGATTTTCTCTATAACAAACCAACAGAGACGAGCGGGTTTAAAATTAAGAAACCTCTAAACATTCTTAAAAAATTCCTTTAGAGACCCTTTGGATTACACGAAAAACGTTTGGACTGCAGAGAATATGTTTGGATTGCACAGAATATGTTTGGATTACACAGAACATGTTGGGTTAAACAGAAGATTATTGGGTAACACAGATAATGTTTGGATTGCAAAGTAAAAGATTGGTTACACAGAAAATATTTTGGGTGCACAGAAAAGGTTTGAATTGAGCAGAATATGTTTGGGTTGCACAAAAAAATTTTTGGGTTGCACAGAAAACGACTTGAATACACAGAAAATGTTTGGATTCAGCACTGAAAATATTTTGGTTGCACAGAAAATGTTTGGATTACACAGAGAATGTGTGGGTTGCACAGACGTTCTTTCGATTACACGAAGATCATTCAGACTGTCAAGAAGCGAGGTCCCTTTGATAACTGCTGATTCAAGACTTGATTTAATACAGGTTGATTCAGATGAAGTTCGAGACTAGCTCAGGTCATTAGATATAAGCAAAGCTACTTGTCCAGATCAGCTGCCAAATATTGTTTCAAATGTGCCGGTTCGCCCCGTCCATTACAGCTATTATAAATCATGGGTTGCGTAATGGTCTTCATATAACTCAGTGGAAATCCGCAAATATTCTACCAGTTTATAAGAAAGGCAAAAAAAGGAGTAGTTAACTTTCGTCCGGTTTCATTACTGTCATTTGTTCCAAAAGTACATAAAGGATGTGTTGCTAAACGTCTTGTCCTTCATGTTGCCAATGCGCTTCATAGCACTCAACATGGATTTCAGGAAGGGAAATTGTCTTTCCTCCGTTTCTGGACCTAGTTCAGCCGGTTAAAGTTCATTCCTTTAAGATTTAAAGTACTCCAAAGAACAGGAAAATTAGCCTTTTTTACGTTCTTGCTTAATATGATGGTATATTAACAAAGTACACATCATATTTAGCCAACCAAAACGCCGGAAAAAAGCAATACTAAACGAAAAATGGCGAACCCATTTAAAATAATGTGGTATTGATGGCTCATAATCGCAATTAGTTTTTTATTGCGATTCCTCGCCAGTAACGTGAAAAGGCAACGCGCAGTGCTTGATTGATTGATGGATAAAATCTCACCTCCTCCTGCACGTTCCCATAGCAACTGTAGAATTAAGTGAGCGAGAGCTGAGTAGGCCATTTGCAACAGCTGGTCACATGGTACAAAATCCGCCATACTGGATTGCAAAAGAATGTGCCAGCTTCAAAAACAATACACAAGTAACTAGAAAAGTGTGATTTTGCTTTGTGAAAGTTTCCCAGTGGAGACTTATCACATTCTTTTGCAATCCAGTATGGCAGATTTTGTATCATGTGACCTGTTGTTGCAAAAGGCCTATTTACATGCGAGGTGATGTGCCGTTTTCTTTGTTTTCTCAAAGCTTCTTTTAGCTTATAGTCAAAACTACTGAAGTACGAGCTTAATTGTTGGTATCTTTAGACCTTTGCCTGCTTTGTCAGTGGCTCTTCCACTGAAAATGTTTATTACAAGTGAATTAGAGTTCGCGACTCACTTAATGTTGCCGATTGCAATTCACTGCAAGTGCAAGAGTAAAATCAACTATTCATTGTAAAATTCACTATGATTCAGGTTCATGATTGCCGGAATGGTGTAGCGCATTTTCCTCAAGATACAGTGAACTTGTCTTCAGTAAAAAAGCTAAGTAATTGAGGATGTTTATGTTTTCCTGTGACATAGTTATTTGTAATAAAAACTTGCTGTTCGAGTTCCGGGTTGTTTTGAAGTATTGCATCTTGAAGGTGAAACCGACTAATACCGTAAAACTTATTTGCTGTTTGATTTGGTTTTTTGAGTGTCCAGAAGCAAAATACAGAAATTTGTGATAAAACAAAGAAAATTTAAAGTTTTCTTTAGTCTCTTTTTGTAATTTGATCATTTGCAGAGTGTATGCTTTTAAAAGTCGATCGGAATCCGGCAGAACTCGCAGCCGATTTTCAAATGTTTTATAGACACCTTTTTCAGGATAATCAAACAGCAGTAAAAATAAATCAAACCAGCAGAAGGTTTGAATAGTTTCTCTATTTTCTTCAACCTTATCGTTTAGCAGTGCGTAATAACGCCTCAAAAAGTTATTGTTGAGTGCAGTTTACCCAAGCTTTAAAAATCATTTCAAGTTTCAAACCTATTAATCAAAGTCTTTCTAGCCAATCATGCGGTAATTTGGAGCCGCAATACGACATTTCTGAGCCGCAATACCACTTTAAACTGCGACTCTCGATCCGAATAAAATGTCAACTAAACCGCGATACTGGTGTGTATTTCTTGTTCTCTTTACATTTCTTAAAATTTTTAATGTATTAAGGGATGGGAAAGGGTTTATCAAAAAAATTTTATAGGGGTTGGGTAGGAGTTAACAAACCTAGAAGAGGACAATTTGTCATACTGTCCGTATATCTACAATTGGCGAATTTGTAAATAAATGAAAAAAGATGTTTGGGTTGCAGCGAAAATGTTTTGATTGCACAGAAAATGTCTAGGCTGCACAGAAAATTTCGGAATGCACAGAAATTGGTTCGATTGCACAGTAAAACTAGAGGACTTTTGGGCTGCACAGAAAATGATTTGATTGCATTGAAATTGGTTGAAAGATTTGTCCTAAAAATGTATGAGAAAGAATGACTTATTTTTGAACAATAAACAGATGATGAAACAAAAGGCTGATTGAGTGATTAATTGATTAAATGATAAGTTGATTAACTGGCCAGTTAACTAGGTAATGATATATTGTTTGATTAAATGATTAATCGACTGCTCACTAATGGGTTTACAGACTTTTTTGGTAAGATAACGGATAAACTAATTGAGGATAACTGATAAACTAATTGCTTAGTTATTTAATTATCTGCTTAGTTACGGCATAGCTCAAAAGGCGCTATCAAAACAAGTTTTATAAATAAGTGCTTGATAGTCAGTAGTATTAGAACATACATACCTTTCCAGTCTTGGTCTGTGAAAGCTCCAAACACATAGTTGTCCTTTCTTATGATAATCATTGTCGGGCCCTTCATACTACACCTTGTGAAAAAGTCGCTATTTTTCCAACCGTGTTTGATCGCTCTGTAGCATGGTACCCAAGTCTGGTTGATGTAGTTCTCGGATAACCAGCTACTAACCTGGTTTCTGTACTTTTCCGAATGGCCAATAATATCACTTTTTATGATACCTGAAGAGTTAAAGACAATGATTTAATATTTACTCAGGCTGAAAAGTGCCCAGTTTTTGTCTCCTGTTTCACTTTTCGACACTTTAATGCGGTGGTCAGTTTCATTTTCAACCATTTTTAGTTTGCTTGTGAGATTCAGCACAATTTTTACTCTAATTCCGTCTGGCGATTTTTAATTGTACGCGTCATTTCTTTCCTGCAGGCATTTGAAGAAAAATTCTTATTGGCAACACACGAAACTGCCCTATTTGAGTCATAAAAAATAATTGGAGCGGATTTTCAAAATTCGCCGGAACGATTTTTACCTTCGGCTATTGTTTTATCAACTCGCCAAACTTGACAACTGGGAGATTAAAAATTGAGGAAGCATTAATCCGTTACAGTTTCGTAGTTTTAGCTAAAAAATGTCTCCAGAATTCACTCCTAAAGTACACCGCACGTCATATAATTTTACTTCCGGTAAAAACTCGTGTTCTTCGTATCTCGCAAACTATAAGACGTATTAAAAAACTTTTTTTTACTAGAAGTTCGTTTACCGTAACGTATATTTCTGAATTATGAACCATGCCAACGTGAACAATTGGCGCAATTTTGGTGTATCGTAAACTAATTTAAATTGTTTAACTGCAAAAATGCAGAAACAAACGAAAAAACCTAAATTACAACAAAGGCATTTTTGAAAATATCGACTTTGATATGATAAAAAAATGTGTTATTAAATTCAAATGACAATAAAGATTGATCAGAATATTATGCACAACAAAAAAGGTCATTAAAATGGGTCAGAGAAAAGAGGATACACAATTGATCTATTATGTTTGAGGAGCAGAGTTTAAACTATAACGCCAAGTTACACTCTGTGAGATCACCTGATTTCCCAGGTCTTGCGGTCGGAGGAAAAAAAGCGCAATTCTTGTTTGGAGTGAATGTGACGTCATCTAGTGCCACGTCACTAGTGTAACCACCTCCTACAACGCCCTCAAACACGACCTGGAAAGGCAACAATTAAATTGAGAAGTTTCTCAGTAAATAAATACTAGAAAAAACAGAACGTTCCTTTTAGAGCTAAGTAAAAGATTACGTCGAGTTATCTTCTTTTAGTTCTGCAACTCATCAAGTGTAATAGAAAAACTCTCAATACTGCTGCAAAGAGCATGCCAAAAATGGCAAAGGTACCAGTTACTCTAAGCTTGCAGTGTCTTTTCCAAAAGTGTTGTTGCAAAGTATATATCATTACCTTTAAAGACATTTGTTTAGTTATACGCAAATCATTAAGTCTGTTTTATTCTTGTAAGAGAAACATTGTTGATATTTCTTTATCATCACAATCTTCATCATATCACTAAAACCACGTCTCTTCCATCAGTTTTAATATCGCATTACCATGAAAGTATAACCGCCCTCTAATGGGATTTGTGCGTTCTTCCAATGGTTTCCTTGATTACCAACAAGTCGCCACAATAGTGTCTCTTTTAATGGACCTTTTTTCATGTAAACATTCATCCTGCCCATGTGGTCACCGTACATATGGTATTTAAAACTCAAACAGTTGTAATGTGCACCGATATGCCGAGTCTCTAGTCGAACTGTATCCCCTTTGCGACGTGGAGACGATGACTCAATGAAAAGAAAGCCAGGAAATTGATCTGAAATGTAAAACAGTGTTTAGTATAAGTAGATGAAAACGGAAACGACAATAGCATAGGTAACAACAACAACAACAGAAGCAAGAATCACAACAGTGGGAGCAGCAACTACTGACAACAACAATAACTATAACAACAACAACAATAACAACTGCAACAGCAGCAGCAATAATAGCGATGACATACAAACATACATATTTATTTTCAAGATACAAAATATTTGCATAAAAAAAGAAAAAAGAAAGTGCACTCTGAAGAGAAGTTGAGTGGTTGGCCCTCTTTAACAAATCCCGGAAAATAATACAACAAATTTTGATAAGTACATTTAAGCAAACAAAACAGTATAAAGCAATTGAAGAACGGCTAAGTTTCACTATTTGTACTGTTTGGTGAATGGCTAGTTGTTGAGGCCTCTCCTAACAACTTGTATACCCAATCGTCAAGGCTTAAAACACAACAAAATTCATTTTCAAGAATCGGTGCGAAACTATGGAATTCTATACGCAACTCATTTAGAAATAGCTCTAAACGTATTTTTGAAAAGAAAAAGAAAAATTTACTATTTTCTATGCTTCAAGGTGAGGAGCCTTATGTTGAGATTGAAACGGCTATACAGATGTTGCACGACTATTGTTAGTCAGCATGCAGTGAGCCTCCGCTCTGATTGCTTAGAATGCTTTCTGCTTTTCGCTTTTTCCATTTCTCTATGACAGTTACAACATATTTATAGATGCATATATACAATACAATATCTGCAATGCACTAATGCATGTACCGTTGTCACTTTTTTTTCTTTTGATTTCCTTTGCCATTATCCTCTTTCTTTTCATTTAGCTATCTTTCGTATCACTGATTATACTTTACATATTTCTCACAAACTGAATTATGACCCAGTTGCCTGTCCTTGATTAGTTTTAACGATAAGCAGGCCACTGGAAATGTTATAATGTAAGTTTTAATTTCATCAATAAACCTAAACCTGCACCTGTATAGCACCAATGTATTAGGCATTTACAGTTTCTTTTGGGAGATTTTTCCACAGTTTTAATAATTCTTAAGAAAAATGAGTGCTTGTACTGTTGGCTCTTGCTGGTTTGACGTAGAGTTTTAAACTCTGATTTTTCTGGTAGAAGAAAGCTTGGATAATTTGAAATAACCACTAAAGCTTATATTCTCGCTAATTCCGAAGACTATTTTGTAGCATTCTACCAAGCTAAGGTGGTCACAACGTACGGAAAGCGTCGGCATGTCGAGCTGTTTACATCTATCTTCATATGATATTTCTCCTCGACCTTGGTTTAGGGCGAGACTTGATGCTCTTCTATGAACTTTCTCAATAGCTTGGATGCTTTTTGCGAGGTATGGGCTCCAAACTGGGGCCACGTACTACAGGATAGGTTTTACTAGTGACTTGAACAGTAACGAGAAAAATCCGGATTTGCCGTGCCAACAGTTCACTTGTAATGGTAATTCCTAAAATTTTGTTTGCTTTATTAACTGTGACAGCAGCTGGAGCTGAGCAATAAAATAATGTTCATTTACCGGTAACTGAAGAAACCTCCAATGCACAAACCGATGCGACATGGTTAAACGACTACTTTTTAATAGCAGGGACAGGCCTTCAAATTGAAAATGTCTCTTCCTCTACAACACATAAGCTCTTGGCGGCAAGATATTTTTTAAACTGATTTCTTTCCATTAACCTGCCAAACCAGTACTGGCTTGTAGTAAAAAAGGGGGGGAGGTTATCAAGAGCTGGGCATGGACACTAGGAAAAAATGTATAACCTATGACTGTATCAAATCTTTAAAGTGAGTGTTTGCATTTAGCTGTAACTACCATGTCTTACTGTTGCCATTAAAGAACACCTAAAAGTTGCCTTTCCTTTCCATATGCCTTTTTATGATAATGGTTAACTTTAACGTTACCAACTGAATTTCCGACTCAAAAAGTAGTAAGTTGCCCAAACTTCTTTCTAAATTATGCCTTCTAATTCTTTACTTATGGTTAAAACGAAAAATAGCTTTAAAATATTTAGATAATATTTATCTTTAAAAACTATACGAAAGACATTCCAGCTATTCGATTGTTATGTGCCCAAATGAAACAAAGGCATAACTCTCTCACATCTGAAAGTAACGGATACTTAAGTCCCTGTTTAAAAAACAAATATGGATCCAAACCTTGCATGCACTGATAGAACCATACTACAAACAAAATGGTCCACCAAAAAGTATCCTTTACCCACCTTCCTCCAATCTTTCGAAACCCGAACACGGCCCAGTGTTGTTTGATTCAGTGCAGTTGTTTGAGTAGGTCCAGTCAAAATCATCGCCTTCAACATTCCTCAAGCACCACGTAGTGGAATCACAATCAACTAAAATGATATGAATTAATTACGATACAAAATACTTTAAAAAACTAGCTCACACTTATTGAAGTCGAATCCCCGGCGGCTTCATAAACAAATGCTTTTTGAACATGGGATGAGTTGAAGGTAGGTTGAGCCAACAAACTCATACTTACGCCAGCGGTTTCATATCGACAGTCATTTACTATGTATTCAACAAATAATTAATAGAAAACAATAATTGACAATTATTCTCTGAAATCGAGATGATTAGTGGCAGAATATTCACCGACATGCAAAGCATGGAAGTGAAAATTCTAAAAGCCACTATTTACCGAGATTGAAGAGAATAATTGTATTAGTATTTACAAACTCGGTGACAACACAACTCATTCAAGAAAAGTAAGCAAGAACTTTCAATTTGATCTCTTTAAATTTCTTCCAACGTATCAACAGTAATGGGCATACGCTCACTGCACAGTTAGCTGCCTCTTTTTAAAGCTCAATTTAAGCGTGAAACTTACAGTTAGCACAAAGATGGCAGCTCTACAAACGAGCTTTGAAGATTTCATAAAAATTGGCGATCCTCAACAATGTCTGTTAAAGCTGATCGGATAAAACTGTTGTTTAAGTTATTAATACCTCAATACCTCCGTGAAGGCAGTTGCAGTTTATTTGGAATAGAAATTGAAAGAACTTCCACCGGAAAGCACGCCGTGTGCTTGCTGTTAGAGTGTTGGAAATCACAACCGTTTTAAATAGAGAAAGCGACAACCAAAACTTAATTGAGTGGAGTCACTTTGTTCATTGGAAGTTGAGTTGACTTGGATGGGACTCTGAAATGGAGCCGTGGAAGGGCATTTGTTGTTCAAGAAAAGAAGCATCGGCGAAGCTTGGAGATCAGGACAAAAGACATTCGACATGTGAGCAAATATAATTTCAATTGTGTGTTAAAACGTCGTTTATCTCATTCACTTTCATTCCTAATTTCGTAGCTTTCTTTATATCGTTAGGAAATGAAATATCTTGCATTTGCAAGACATCGTTCTCGGTCAATTCCGCAAAACTAGAGTTTACGCCGGCCATTGTTTCATTAGTCAGAGATAGCGAACCAATCAGGTTGCTTGAAATACCAACGTCACCGAGTTTATATATGCTAATGATGATTATTTTATCGCAATTCCTAAAGTTCATAGAGCTTTACAAAAGTAGGCTTCAATAATAAAAAAAGAGAAACGACCGATTGATACATGGATAAAAAGTTAGAATAACATAAGCAAACGTAAAATTTTAAAGTTACATAAAAACACTAACAACAAGATTTGAAACCAAAAATTGTTAAATAAGGAACGCCTTGTTCAAAAACGTCATGTCCTGAGCTCGATCCCTAGACCTATGCCTAGCTCCTTTTGTACGTGAGGACTTGACTTGTCCTCAACACCAGCATTAGCCCTTAGTCTACTGCTAACCACAAGGTCAACAAGTCAATTTAAAAAGAGCCTGGTGACCTTGAAGGCTTAGAAAACTTTAAACTAAACTAGATGTATGAACTAAACTTATGTTCGAGATTGTTTTCTTCCAACAGACCAATTTCGTATTCCCAGTTGCCGCTGATAACGATGAACATAGACTCGCTTTTACAGCACGAGCCTCGACCTGACGTTAAATATTCATAAATTTCAGAGTGGATATAAGTTATTCACAGCTCTGTGTATTGTTGGAGATTCAGATCTGGCCAGTATTTGTGAATTTTTAACATCAAGACGAGGCTTGTGGTGTAAAGACGAGTCTATAGTCTCTGTAATCAGCGACAACCGGGAATACGAAACTGGTCTATTGAAAGACAGTTATTTTTAATGGATTGTTTTTTCGTGAATGCGAATTGTAAGCTCGTGCTAGTTATAAATTCGTCACCTGATTCAAATCGCCGCTTAACTGCAAGTGAAGAGAGTTGCATTTCCCAAATGGTAAGATCTTGCATTTGAAAGGATTCATATTCAGCCGAGAAGGAACTTGTCTGACCACCAAGGATCAGATGAGGGTCTTTATTTGCCTTGATAACGATTTCATCAACTGCGTCGCTCTCGTACACTTGAGAGCCATTGATGTACGCTTTGCTTCCCCAGGTCTCGCTCCATGTGAATGCTACATACGTTGGCCAGCGGAATGTTTGAACTGGAAAGCGGAGTCTCCAAGTGGGACTGAACAATCTGGCGACATTGAACAACATGTCTTGCGTACCTTTGCTTAGATTTGTGTTAATACTGAATGACACTCCTGACGTTCCTTCTTCTTTCATTGTTGAAAAAATGTTTGTTTTCCACTCTAAAAGAAAGCAGCAGAAGTTAAGAGATATTTGTAATGCTTGTGGAACCTTTACAAAAGTAGCTTATTCTTGTCTTGAATTTTACCTTTACAAATGCAAATGACAAAATACGGCACTATCTTTCCCGGCTTTTAAAGAAAACTTGTAATATCAACTAAATCTTAAAACAGAAGTGGTAAGATTAGATAAAAACCATTCACCATTCAGGTAGAAATGACAAAACATCGACAGTCTTTTCAGTTTCGTTTTTCCTGTTCTTACAAAAGTATTATTGTTACTGTTATTACTTTTATTGTTGTTGTAATTATTATTATTATTATTATTACTATTATTATTACTATTCATGTTATTATTATTGTTATTATTATCGCTATTGTGAGTCTGTACTTATTTGTTTAGTAACAATAATGTAAAAATTCTGTAGACTAAACATTTAAGTTTTGTACAGCTATTTCTTTTCTTTGTTTACTTTCTAGAATGTCTGCACTATGAAATTCTATTTTTAAATGTAATAAAGTTTGGTATCACGGAAAAAATTAAATTTAAGCTAAAAAATGCCTAAATGGATATTGAAACTGTTTCTATTAACTATTTATTAAGGATAAACTTCATTTGCTTATCGTGATCACAATTTGTGAACTTCTTTAAAAATGATGTTGAACTAAACCTGCTAAATGCTAATTTTTTAATGACGGGCGACGAAAAAAAACATTTTTCAAAGTCATGAACAATCATTATTGATTAAGAATTGCCACCCTTCATTTCGTCAAAAGCTTCCCTGATCTTGTCAAAAATAAATATGTGGGCTTTTACAAATCATTTCAATCTCTCTTCTAAACTACTGCGCCAATACCTATACTTATTGTCAAATAACTCCATAATAGCAATTTTTTATTGTTTTTGGAATACATTGAGGATACTCAAATTGCTAGCTCTTTTTAAAATAGAATGAAGTTAAACCAACAGCCTCTCATAAACTGAGTGCTTTTCTAAAGAATCGGGTAACAAGCCCCTTCCTTGTCTCCTTACTGACATCTCAAATTCAAGTTTTAGTAAATTTTAAACTTGTTATACGCATTTTTGTACATTTTATTAAAAATCACCTATAAAATGTTTTATAACCTTGAAGTTATAGTAAATGTTTCTAAATTCATATTATCATTCCTATTAAACCAAGTTTTTTGTTTACAGAGAGCCCCACTAGATAACAGCCTCTGAAATGGGTGACCTTGTTTAATAAATCAAGGTCGCCATAACAACATAACATAACATACCAAATTGAAAGTTTGGAAGTTGTATAATAAGCGGAGCATGGAATCCTGATTTCAATCACATAATATGTCATATGTTTGTTTTAAATGATTCCCAGATAGTTAAACGTATCAATTATACCGCCTGTAAGGCAAGCTACAGACTGAGTCTTTTTTCCCTTCTTGTCATGGCAAAAGCACGAAGGGCGCGGGGCACGAAAACCAGGAAGGAAAAAAACAAGGACCCTTTATTTGCCGTACGAACCGAGTAATGGCTAATAAGATGGTTTATATATGGCTTTGTTGCCGATTATTCCGACCTTGACAAAATGATCGAGAGCACGAAGTCCATACGGCTACTTACGGACCTAGAGTTGAGCAATCACAGCACGCGAAATCTCTCAGCCTAACAATAATCTAATGTATGGTTTTGTGCTAGTTCATCTTATCATCTTGTAATATCAACGTTAGGTTTTTCGCAAATCTATTAGCTAAGTTTCTTACCTTCTTGGTAAGTGAAGATCTCTACCCTCAAACAACACAAACCCACGCACGAGAGTGGAGCAAAGCGCACTTTCCTGGCTTGGAAGGGTTCAAAGACTACGTGTTTAGTCGCTGTTACACCGTCAACATTACCAAAGAAAATCTGGAAAAGAGTCAAATTTGGGGTTTCAAAAATTTAACGTTGAAATTTGTATCAAAGCATTTTCAACTTTTCTTCTCCAACAATATTGAGCTAAAAGAACTTTCTATACTTTAGTGAATTGCTTTTGCATAACATTTATGAAAAACGTTTCTAGGAGCATTTCCTTTTGCAAGGGATAGAAAATATAACGGGGGGGGGGAGGGGAGCCTGAGGACAGGAATTTCGCAGTTGAAAAGTGAGTTTGAGTAGATAAATAAAATTTTGTTAAGAAACCAATTTGAAAGTTTTATGTAAGTATTTCAGGATATTCACGTTTTAATGGCGTTTTTCTGTTTTATTCATATTTTGAATGAAACGTGCCTAATCAAAATATTGCATTGTAATATGTATTGTATATATAAATTATTAAACGATTTTCTGTTTTATATGAACGGCTTGTAAAATACGGCCTGACTCGTAAAAATAAATACCCATATAAAATAGAATACCATTTAAAATTTTTTTTTGTTAAATGGGTTTCAGTAATAGAAAGAAAATTACCGAAAAAGCTTGAAAAAATACGCTAGCAGTTAAATGGCTTCTTAATTTGTTGTAAACTACTCCAATAGAAGGCGTGGTGGCGTCAGCAGCTTTGGCTGCAGACGGTTCAGTGATCAAAAAACTGTCCCGCCGTTTTCATTTGGAATTGAAGAAAGCCATGATAAACCTCAGTGTTTCTTGAGCAATTAGACTGTCAGAGATTCTTCGGTCATCAAGCTACTACAACTTGCGCTGTGTTTGGGAAAGCGTCACATATCGATTTCTACCACGAGAAACGTCATTGTGACGTTTGGCTTTGGGTGGTGGGGGGGGGGGGGGTTGTCGTTACAACGTTTCCATTTGGAAACATCTTGGTAGATATCGATAGTTAGTTTTAAATCACACACAAAAATAAAAAATACAGCAAATATCGTGCAACTGCCCCTTTTTTGGAGTTAAACCTTCTTCTTTGCTGATCAACAAATCGCTGACGCGTGCAGCACAAAGCAGTGCATTCAATCGCTTAAAACTTTAGTGATTGGCGAGGATCTTATATTTTGTAACACCTTTTGATATGCTTGTTTTATTGTTACTATTTTAGGCTTTCTCCATAGGGCAGTTATGACCGATCGCAAACCTAATTTTTATATATCAAGATATATTTATCTGTTTTTGCAAAGGGATAGATACTTTATTAGCACATGGAATAGCGTGCAATCAGTGTTAATTGATTGGCCAAAGCTAAACAGGTATACCAGTATTTGATTGAATTGTTAGCGGATGGCAATTTACTCATTTCAATATGTATGATGAACCATTCATCAGATTAAAGGAATTTAGGAAAGAGTATCCTTACTGTCAATTGTATCCTCACACTGACTTCGGAAACAAGGACATCGATAGAGCCATTTTAAATCGTGTTTAGTATTGCTTCCTGCCTTGTCAATGTCTGCCGGCAAAACTGTCGCTTCAATTTCGCACGACGACAGAAATGGGTGACATGATTTTTCCGTTTAATGACGGACCCATTTAATACTGTATATTATTAAATACCAAACATTAGTTATTAATTTTCTGGTAATCTGATTGGCTCTCCGCTCACGGTTTAAATCATATATACTGCATGTAATTAATCCAAATATGGAAACTGGCAGTTTTATCAAAGAAAATGTGCTCATAAGAAGGCTGAAAACTTAAGTCAATCATAACTCCGAAAAGCCATATTAAATAGAAAATGGCGGACCAATTTAACAATATTTAATATTATATTGTATGTTATCGTATCGTAAAGTTATTGTATTGTATTGCACTGCACTGTGTCAACTGTGTTGTACGGTACCATATCGTTTTGTACTGTATCGTAAAGTATTTTATTATATTGTAATATATTGTGTTGTGTTGTAATGTGTGGTTTGGTTAGGGTAGTATGGTGTGGAATTGAATGGTAAGGTATGCGTTTGTTGTAGAAAAACCCGTATTGTAACCGAAATGTTCTTTTTGTTGTTTGTGGTGGTGATTAGTCAGGTGTGCAGTTGCATGGAAACAAAAGGAGACCGTACCTTTGTTTTTCCGCGTTCTTCATAGGTAACCCAAGTTACACTGTCGACAGTGTAGTTCAGATAGTATGTAGACACATAATGGCCAATTTTGGAGCCCTGTGTTGCAACAGAGGTCACGTTTGTAATATTTACCATGTCTACTTCCAGCCACGAATCTTTATCTGTGGGTTTAGCGCACCAAGACGAGTAGCAAGACCCCTTTTGGTTTAACCTGCCCAGGAAGGCGGGGCTCATACATGCCCACGACGATGCCGTCTTTACATCATCGAAAAAGCCTGAATATGATTGACAATGACAATTTCGTTGGTCAGAAATATCACAAATGTTGACTATGTATTGCCATTAGTATTATCGTAGTTATAACTGTTCTAGCAGGAGTTAAATTGCCACTTTTTGGAAAAAACAAATTACATAAGAGGATGACCTTTTGGGGAGCAATAAATTTATCTTCAGTATTTAATTACTCTTACTGAGGGGCCACTAAATGCGAAAAGAGATGAGTTCGTCCCTTGACAAAAAACTATATTACTCATTAGCGTATTAATCTCGAAATTCGAAATAGACTGATCCCGCTCCGGACCAAGTTTTTCCCGCCCGCGCGTTCAGAGGTTTTGGTCTTTCATCTCGATGGAGACTGTTAGCAAAGAGTTTTAAAAATATGCTCACTTTTTTTATTATTTATATCAATTTTACAAAATGTACAATAGAAGAAAACAAAACACTAGCCGTGAACATTTAATCTATGGGTGCGAGAGATGACCGTCGCAGTTTTAGTTCAATCTTTGTATACTCAATTCGAAAGACGACGCCAGTCAACCAGAGAGAAACAGATTCAGTATCTGTCGTCGCAAACTTCTCTTCCTTGTGTTCGTGATTTGTAAAACATTCTGGGTGGTAAGTCAGTCTTTGTGTTTAATGTTAACCCCGGCTTCCTGGAATGTTTTAACGTTAGGTCTACCACGCTGTCCGCACACATACACTTACTTAAACATGCACATTACGAGCACACACGCACACATTCACCAAAATTCATAGCTACGGGTTTACTTTAGGCAGGCACTTATTTAAAAACGTATGTATGAAGGATGAGAAAAAAAACAAGACAGACGAATTTCAAATATTGATTCAAAAGATAAAAATAGGAGGAAAGTGGGGGAAAAAAGGAAGAGCTGAGAAATGGAGGGAAAAGAGGAGAAAGTAATACTGAGAAAAGTACGCAATCACCGCTACAACTTCTTGTTCTTGCAAAACCAAAAAGACTATTCTAATGAAACACTTCAACTGTATTGACCTGCAATACTTACCGTTTGAATTAGTATATATACCAGCTTTAATGCACATTTTAGTTTTCCATTTTTGGGGCCATACTATAAGACTTCCAGAAAAATGTGGAATCCTAATATGCCCTACTCCATCAGCAAAACTCTGTGAAAACAAAAAATCAAGATAAGTAGCCTTTATACACTGAACTGCTGTGACTGGGTTAAGAGACTGAAAGAACATACACGTAGCTGTCCCTAGAACAGAACAATGAAGAAGGTCAACAGACAGGCAGACCTATCCTCAGTGCTTTTATCTGCAAGGTCTTCAATTTCAATTTAACTTTTAAATGTTTATTCGTGTGTGTGTGTGTGTAGCTTTGCGTGTGTGTACGTGTGTGTGTGTGTGTGTGTGCGTGTGCGTGTACATGTATGTCTGCGTGCAGGCATAGGGAGAGTTTTGTTTTTCAATCAGTTTTTGGTGAACACGTTTTGAAACGTTCCTCTTTTAGTTATTTCTTGTAAATTTTTAAGTTCATTCAGAAGATTGGAGTTTGTAAGGAATTGGAAATATTGGAAGCCATACTGCGAAACAGGGTTCGAAATTATCCAAAAACAATTTATAGCACTGTAGGCAAAAAATGTTTCCGGCACCAGCAGAGTTTAAAATCCACAAAGTTCTTATCATTTGAAGCTAATATAACATACGCTAATTAAATTAGTTTCGTGCATTTTCACCGCAATTGTATGCTTCCGTTCTTCATAAATAAAGCACCAAGCACTCGCTGTAGTTTCAAGAGATCTTGGAAATGTTAAAAGGCTTTTTATTTTCAGCAACACAGAATGCAGTTCTGAACAGTATTTAATTTTTGCCTTATAATGAGTTGTGAGTATTTACAACTTTTGCACGGCAAAACTCCACATGAGGAAACAAAATGGCGCAGGACTGCATGCATGTGTTGTTATGACTCGGTTCCCTGAGCAAGTACAGTGCCGAGAAGTAAACAACAGTAGTAATAATAATAATAATAATAATAATAATAATAATAATAATAACAATAATAATAATAATAATAATAATAAACAAATAATAATTGCCTTTGGTATTTGCCAAACAAATAGATCGCACTTTTCGCGCGTTCTGACTGGACCATAAAAAGTAGATTTGTACCTGAAAAACGTTGCTTTTTTCCCGTGCCCGCAAAACTCAACGTCGAATGCGTTTTTTTTTCACTTGTCCTTACGTACTTACGCGTTTTTTATTTTTTTTCTTGATGTATATAATGAAACCGTTCAAACCTGCTGGTATCTGGCAAATACTAAAACAACTATCCTCCTTAATGTCGGTGACCACCGCTAGTCATCTCCTCTTTGGGGGATAATTTGCATTATTGGCACTTTGAAAACTTTAACGATTACATTAGTGACAGTCCAAGAGGACACAGTTGGCCTCTTTGACCACATTGACGACCAGACGGATTGTGCGGAGGTCGCCAAAGGCACTTCCCAAGGGACTGGAAACTTGCAGAGTTGGTTGCCAACCTTTGAGAGAGTGACCATGAAGTGGCCAAAAATAACCGGCCGATTTCTCTGCTCCCTGTATTGTCGAAAGTGCTGGAACGTGTGGTTCATGAGCAGTTTAGTCACTTTCTTGTATCTAATAATATGTTGTCCGTCTATCAGAGCGGGAAAAAAAGGCTGCATTCCACGGGGACCGTTGGAACACTGATTACAAACCATCTATATAAAGCTAATGAGGAAGGGAAAGTTACAGCTGTGCCGATGCTTGACCTTAATGAGGCTTTAATTCGACAGTCTCGATCACACGTTGCTCTTTTCCAAACTTTGCAAGCTCGGTGTAGCCGATGATGCTTTACGTCGGTTTACAAGTTACCTGACGGACCGCAACAGCGTGTACGAATCAACGGTGCATTGTAAACGCCAATCACCAGACTACTTGTCAATTTGTACATCAACGATTAGCCATCCATCTGTAGGACATGCAATGTTGAATCGTATGTGGATGATTCCAATTTATTCTTATCATTTCCTAAAAGGGAGACGGACAGTGGCCTCAAATATTTGACTGAAGACTTGCTTCGAGTCACATCGTGGTGCTGCCTTAGCCATCTGCTAATAAACCCAGACAAGACCAAAGTTCTAAACAGATGCTGAGTCAAGTCTCTATCCTCCGACTTACATCTCTTGGGAAGACACTCCATGTTGAAGTATCAGTAAAGGGCTTAGCTTGGAGTTATTCTAGACAGGAACCTATCTTTCACGAAACACGTGGATACACCGGCATCAATTTAGATAAAAAAAAAATTGTGTTTGTTAAGTAGGATAAGACATCTTCTAGATACCTCATCCATGTCCATTGTTATCAATTCGTTGGTGTTCTATAAGCTTTTTACTGTTCTTCAGTATGGTTCGGGCCATGTAAAGGCAATGTCAACAAACTTCAGGTAACTCACAGTTTTGCGGCTCGTGTATTATCAGGCAAAAGAAGTTTAAACATATAACTACTACACTCAAACAATTAGATCTAGAACCTGTAAAAGAAATGCTGTACACCACCTGTAGACGCCACCCAAATGTACAAATGCATGAATAATATGGCTTTCATACTCTTAACACAGTTTTTTGTAAACAGTCCAGCATACATAGAACGAGGGACAATTTGCAACTCAAAAACTGCAGGACAGTGCTGGCTCAACAATTGTTTAAGTACAGCGGCACAAGCATATGGAACTCACTGTGCGACGAACCACGTTATTGCAAATCACTGCTCACATTTAAGAGGCTTTTAAAAGCAAAATGTCTAAACAATTTCATAAATTAGGGTAACAACTGAAGCATTGATGCATATTGTTATTAGGTTTGTTAGTCCGATTTTGTCTCTTTATTTTACTGGGGGGGGGGGGAGTAAGCTTGTAAATTTTGTAATATTGTGATAATTTCCCTTTCCTTTTACTACACAATATTAAATTTTGTAAATTAGGGGGAAGTTCCTTGTCTAGGACACCTCATAAAATTGTATTGTATTATATTGTATTGTATGCATAATGCAGGTGTTCACCCGAGAGTTTCGAACCCTGCGAAATGCTCTAACTCATCCTGTCAAGACGTGCTTTCAGTTCGCCTGCGATTGGGGTATAGGCCGCTTACGCTACGAAATAAAATGGCTTCATCAAGCATTTGTCTACTTGATCTAAAGGCACATTAATGTCGGTTACTGTAAATTGTACACATTGCAAACTATTTGACTTGAACTTACCACATTTAACTCTATCCATTTGCCTAAGGTATTCTGATATCGCACTAGCTGTTCTAGCAGTTGGCCATGTGAACAATACCGGGAGACTAGAATTATATTCTTGGATTGTAAAACTGTGGTTACATTAATTGCCAGCCACTGTTGATACGAGTAGTCCGGAAATGCACACCAGCATATAGCAGAACCATTGGTTGGAGTCGCATGACGTGGCGAGTAATCAGAGCTGTCGTATTCCGTGGAGGCGCCAAGTCGCCAATGGTTAACAATATTTGGATCACTGACACCATATGGTTTCTCAGGAACTGTTAAAAAAACAGTGTACACATGATAAACCCTAGCAAGCTGACGATAAGTTACTGCTTCTATAATAAAATGCTCGCCCGTATTCGACCAACGAGCAATAATTTTGTTTAAGGAAATATCCTATGATATATTTTTCTAAAATCAGCACAAGTGTTGCTACCTCAAAACAACAATACGAATAATAACAGTAAAACTATTGTTTCATCTAGAAAGGCCGATTACCAAAATGAGGTTCAGATTTTATGTAAATTGTACAAAAAAGTATCTAGTTACAATAATGATACTTAAGACATAAGTAACATAAGTATCTATGTTATATATCTGTACACAGAACTTGTTCATAACTTCTGTATCCTTTTTTCAATGCAACCAACTCCCTCTACATCTAGTAATTCAATGTAAGGGTACCTTTTAATCAGCTGCTCTCTACGCAAGTCCAGAAAAAACCCTATCATTTAATCTTATCAGTATGTAAGCCGTGAGTTACACACCGGTTCTACCACTAATGAATGCTTTTGTTTTCAGCAAGCCATTCTAATGTTCTTCTGTTTGGTGTAATAAAAGCAAATTGAATGTTAGCAAATTTCAGTTCGTATAGAACTTAGCTGCAAGAACAATAGACAACGTTAGTTTGACCATATTTCCCAAGAAACCAAATCCGTCTGAAATCAAGTTGCAAGTTTCAAGTTTATGTCAAACATACATTACAAGCTGTTTTTTGAACAGAAGTATGCCCGCAGTTACAGCATAAATGGTGCTAATCGCGACTCAGCCAATACGGAATATCGGTTTTCTCCCAACTAGCCGCAATATAATTTGGTATCGCAATTACTTTATAAATTCTTTATTAGTTGTTATTTGATTGCAATGCCCCTAAAGTAAAGTAGAATTAGGCCAGTTTCAAACGTGGCGTTTCTCATGCGTCGATACAATGCTACTGAGTAAGTTCTTTTGCTCTGCCTCATTTGGTCTGTATTCGGCGCATGAGAAATGACGAGTGTGGTCATCTCTTGACCATACGAAACAGGACTGTATCAATTGGGCGATGAATCACTTCTGAAGCATAGAACTAAATTAACTCTATATTTAATTTTATTTAATACAGGAAATTTTTTCTACGAAAGTTTGGAATTTTAAATATATCCTGTGAAATCAGTTGAGCATTCTCAAAAATGAATTTTCAAGTGAAGGACTTCGAGTATTCGACGAAAAACGTCTCGCTGTCAACTAAATCTTCTTTCAAACAAAGGCTGATCGAAAAGACTGAATTCCTGTTTTTCGTTAAATAGCACTATGTTTGTGTTGTCAGCGAACAGACAAAGTTTAAGTGTTTTGAACTCGAGCATATATTATTGCGAAAAAGAAGTGGCCCCAAGACAGACCCTTGGGGTTTTCCACACGTGATTTTCGGGGGTTTTGGACGTGCTTCATCCCACTTTGTTCACTTGTGTTCTCTTTCGCAGATAGGATTCAAACCATTCATTTGTCGTCCTGCGAAAACCTTAAAGTTATAGTTTTTTGAGTAGAATATTGTGGTCCACCGTATCAAAAGCTATTTTCAAGCCAACAAAGACACCACACGAGAAAGACCCTTCGTCCATATTGGATTGGACAGCACTACCACTATCAAGTATGCATGGTGTGTTCTGTTGAGTGACCGTGCCTTAATCCGTACTGGAATGGATATAAGATATTCTATCCTATCTGTCGAATATAATTGGGGTAAACGACGAACTTTTCATGCACTTAAATGCCAAGTTTTGTTCGACTCATGAAAATTTCGACTTTTTTCTCAAGCCTAAATCCCAAAGCGTTCCTGAGTTCCAAAAACAGACTACCGCAAGTTCTCTATCGGTTGCAAAACTAAGCATCAGAAATGGCGGGTACTCACGCAGTATAAGTGGTTGATAAGTTCGTCGCTTGCCCCGATTAAGTTCGACAGACTCTAGTTGGATCGTCTGATCTGACACACTCTATCCGTCTGCTCTAGACTTATTACCATCTTAATTTCTCACAACCAGCTCCCATCTGACGTATTAATCTTGATAATTGGCAGCTGCAGAAGTCTACGACTTACCATATAAATAAAAAACTTCGATATCTTCTGGAGTGAAAGAATAGTTCCCGGCGAGAAAGGTTTCTTTCGATACCCTTAAAGGACTGCTCTTGACCGGAATCGGATATGAGCCATCCAGCTTACTGTATGATTCCTGCGGCGTGGCACTCATTTCCAAGTTGATGATGAGGTCTGACACACCAAACTTGGGACCCGTGTTTTCACTGGTTTCTGCTGCAAAACGAATCTGGTCTGGTTTGACAGCAAATCTGATTGGTTGTACCTGCTCCACATTACTTAAGCTGAACAAAAACGCGGCGTCACTGGAAATATTTCTTGGTGGGCCTAAAATAGAAAAAATACTTTAGCTGGAAAAGGGCTAACAATGCCTTGCTTTGGCAAATAAGCCAAGCATTTAGTTTAACCAAGAGAAAGATTAGGTTTGAGTTTCGCATCGAAAGGACATTTATTCAGGTTTTAAAGTGTGTGTTAAAATCAAGCTAAAGTTTAATGTTTTCTTTTCCAGACTTTTTCAGTGAAAACCCATGATATGGGAAGTTTGGTTTTAATCTGAAATCTACTTACTTTACCGTATTTTAACTTACATAACTAATATTTTAGCAATTCAAGAGTACGTGCACAAACTGACATTTTTTTGACATTTTGTAGAGTCCATATACAAAGTGAAAAGCGTTTAATGCTTCATACCTCCCCAGCTTTGGTCGAGAAATCCACCAAATACAGATTCTCCAACTCTAATCAGTGTAACAGTTGGGCCTTTGTGATCGCACCGAGAATGGAAGGCTTTCGCAGTAAACCCGTGGGAGGCCGCGCGATAGCAGCAAACCCAGGAAGACACTACACTACCAGATACGTCTGACAACCACGAGGACAAGACCTTCTGGTGATGGTAGTTGTTGCCCACAATGTTGGATATCAACTTTACTGTTTAACGTAAACCATAGCGAAAAATTAGCAGCTAAAACAGAGCACTGACAAAGTGAGAGGGAGGGGGAGGGTAAAGAACTGAAAGGGGGATTGCTACTAGCCTTCAGAGATGGCGGAATTACAATACTAAACATTAATCAGTTACAAACACTATTTCAAATTAACACATTTTTAAAACTTTCTTCGTTTACATTAAGTGAGTTAGAAATTATTTATTTTTAGGGTACAAGTGAAAGGATGCATTTTCTTGTGGGTTTAGTAATCTTGCATTCAAATCCATTTTATAACTATATATCGCGGCGATCGAAATGTTCTTAACGACTTTTCCTAAATACCATATCTAAACAGAAATTGGTTTAATGAGCTTCTCCGACAAAATGGTTTTCTGGTTAATTACAAAATGCCGATTCCAGACACTGACTCATAACGTGTTTCAATGTAAACGTTTAGTTGCTCTGTTTTCCCAAATACAGTGGTTTAGTAGCTCTAATAAATAACCCAAACAACACCTTCTGGGCGTTAGCCTTAGCAAAAAACGGGTCCACACAGAGAAAGACAAATAATCCCGACCCCGGTGGGGTTCGAACCCACGACCTCCAGAACTGTTGCTCTACCAACTGAGCTACAAGGCCACAAGAGAGCTGGTCGTGGGAAATAAGGATGGTAATTACCGGTAGCAGAATTAAAAAAACTTACAACATTTAAACCACTACATAAGCTTAAAAGTGCTCAGCGCCCAAACCTTACACTGGTTGCCCCTTCACTCCTGTTTTCACAAGTTAAGCTTTTTTTAGATTGCTTGCAACACTACACATACCATCGTTTTTAAACCAAAAGCTGACAGAGAGTCCTCTTTTGTCACATGGATAAAGATACGGTCTCCCTATGCAGTGGTCCTTGTAATCTCCAAGATCCAGTGAACCACGACCCTGCATTCCAAGGACCCCTTGACTGAAGACCACTTCTCCTTTTTCATATGTGGCATTTCTACTGGATGCCAGGTTAGTCAGTGTGTTGTTGCTACTACCAGCAACTGCCCATTGCTCATTGCCTGCAAATAAAAAATTAATTTCGTTTTATTTGAAAAGTTTATAACAAAAACGTACAAGTATACACCGAATCGAAATATGGCGGCAATTCAAATATTCTTTTGTCTACATTGAAATTAGCGCAACTAGCCTCGT
>JAOBRG010393978.1:0-10425 GCA_027574985.1 Umimayanthus nakama | reverse complement strand
CTTCGTTCACAAAAATTATAACCTGTTCCAATTCCTGGTTCCACTACTTTCCATCTAACCATCAAACAGTCTATTATGGCGTTTCCGGCACTGCACGGACAATTTTCACGTGGCAAATCACCCATTTCGTTCCGTGGAATGGATATGAAAACAATAACAAACCACGCCTAGGTGAACAGGGTTATTTAAATACTTTCAATTGTCAGGTAGCTCATAACAACGACTATTGACTCTGGTTTTACCAAGTTTATATTCCAATTCCTTCTTCCCCCTACCGTCTTCACGCCGATGTGAACCACTGTCGTTATTTTTATAAAGAAACAATACTTTTGGTTGCGTCAAAAATGAAATTAGGTAAGTATGTCAGGAAGAAAAAAATTCACTGAAAAAATCTTTACAAAAAGTCTACATTCGAAATGTTAATTTATGGATGTACCCCACGATCATTACCAACCATCTCAAAATCCACAGGCGGGGGAGAGCAAGTTGAAATAATAGTCATCCAAATTTGAGTAATTAAAACCAAGTAGATGACGCTATAAGTACTTAAACGGCATTGCATACACGCTTCGCACAGGGTCATTTCAGTGACTGTACAAAATCCGTTTTTGATTGAACAGGAAGTGAGTCGTTTCTTCTAAAATCAAACACCAGAAAAGTGTGCAAGTAGTAGTAGCATTTGTAAACGACGTGAAAAAAATTGTAGCGTAGTTACCCTTGCACTCACCTGATTGCATTTCAAAATTTCAGGAAACTGATCTTGTTCCAGGAAAAGCCTTGTTTTGTCTCCATTCCTAGCAGGATGAGCAAAAACAAATCTATATCATGCATTTCGCACACTTATCATAAGATATAACAAAAAAAACAAGGTTTTGTAATTACCCAAGAGAGACTACTGCTGAAGGGCCCGGGGAACAAGGAGAGATACTCCAGCCGAACGGCATGTCTTTCTATGAAAGGCATGAAGGCGTTGACAGTTTTACAAAACCCATGACCTAACATAACGAAAATGTCCCAAAAATTGGTGGATCACGAAGCTGTCTGTCATGATTTGTCTGTCAGGATACTTTTCAGTTAAACAGTAAGATCGTGGTCAAACAGTATTACTCAACAACCTTTTATCACAGCAAGTATTGTGTGCAGTTGACATAAGGTGGACAACTTCCTACAAGACATGAAACACTGAAAAAAAAAACTTACTTTGCTGCTTTTTCATCAATCATGTTTAGGAAACAGTTTACATTATCCAGACAGTCAGGAACCTAAAAAATGACAAAGAATAACATTAACATATTGAAATATTACTTAGTCTAACAAAAACGAATCTGTGTCAAAATACAGAGATTGTGCTTTCGATATCATCTAGAGTCTCGAAAGCTGAAACGCTATATATTGACACAAATTCGTTAATTAACCATTTTTCGTTAGTTAAACGTTTTGTCTGTGTAAGATTATTTTATCATTGTAAGACATTAAAAAACAACTAAAATTTTATCTTATTCAATAAAACCGTTAACGATGAACCTAACTAAGAGCTCAGTGCAAGTCTGAACGGCACAAGAAGCTGATTGCAAGCGATCCTTAAAGAATTGCCGCCAACCATGATGCTTTGCGAGGTTAGGAAGCCAATTTGTCGCAGTTGAGAATTGAAAGAAAAAGATTCTTTACAGCAATCTTAAAAAAATCTTTACCATCCTGCGTTTTGTCTGGCCTTTTTAGTTTATCAGCTTTTACGTGAGTCCAACTAACCTTTTTTCCTTGCATTTCTTTGAAAATATTTAATTAGGGCACTTGGTTTTATAGAGCAAAACAAAATACTATTATTTAACGTCGATGCGAAGAGAGGGATTGCATCTTCTCCCGAACCAGTGGCTCCCGTTTAATCGCTCGACGAGAGTTAAAATTCCCCTTAAAATCCCTTTCTGGCAGGGAGGCTGACCAGAAGGCTATTTACACCAGCGTGACCGTCGGGCAGACGTCTCGAACTCGGAACCTACGGGTTAGGAGTCAGCGATTTAAACCGCTCGGTTTAAAGCAATGAGCCAATCCACGAAACCAAAAGCAGCGAAGACTGCCATTACTCGGGTGGCCAACAAAAACGAACTGAAATAACGTTTTCCATTACTGGGCAACCACAAAAACTGTGAGCATAGAGAAAAATTTGTGGAATGTGTTTTTGAGTGGCCGTTTTCATGAATCCGGGTTGGCTGTCAAACCGCGGGTTCGTACAGTACAACAGCATGGGTTATAAAACAAAACAGTTCGTTTTAATTGTTCACAAGTGATACACTGTTCCATGCTTTACCAAACCCCAGCTTCACGTGATTACCTCAGTGAATATGCTACGAAGTAAAGGCGAGGAGATGTCCTTGAGAGCCATGTCTTTGGTTGACTTGAGGTGTCTTGCCAAGTTGGACAGAGCCTTCACCATTCCAACGAACTCCGACGGCGAGCACTGAACGTGAGAAAGAGGAAAAAATCACATGTAAAAACTAAGCGTTGGATAACTGACTGAGTATGGGTCAACAACGCTTGCAACTGTGAACTATAGTAAATGAATGGTTAAGATTTCTGTCTGGAGATACAAGCGATTTGAATGTGTAATGTAAATGAAGCGACTAAGCATGGCCAAAAGTTTCCAATTCCGAAAGTTAGCCTGCAAATTTGCACGCGTGAAATAATGTTAAAATGGATTTCAACGATTGGATTTCTCGAAAACTGTCTTGGTTGGTCAGTCATTTCTCAAAACCTTTTCTTACTATTACAGTCAATGGGAGTGACGTGAGAACCGTAACAAGAAAAATTTTGCTGTAGATTGCAAAATTGCATCCATTGAAAATTAAAACATGAACAAAAGCTTCAACAGTACTATTACCTTTCGGTGAAGAAAATGACTTGTACTGAAATTTGGTTTGATCAACAAACTTTGACTATGGTCTGTTGTTCGCCTGCGGGCCTTGATGCGTGATGATTTTGAACGAGAAAGACCCGCGATTTGAGTATTTCCGTCTTCAAATGTTCAGACAAGCCATGGAGTTTTGTCATTAACCTCACCAGATTTTAGAAAGCTAAAGCAAAGTTCTCCTTGTTTTGGTTATCACGTCACTTACACTCACTGAAAAACGGGCGGAAGGAATTTACAGCCAACAGTCAATCTTTAAGACCGGTTTTCATATAGTCGCTGGGTATCGCTGAACCATTGGATTGCAGGATTTTTTTTTTTTGATTGCTAAAGATCGCTGACAGTCTTTTGGGATCACTGGCTCTTGCGATCGCAGAAATTTTTTTGGATCGTACAGGATCGCCGAGGTTTTCAGTTGCTAGCGATCGCTGATGATCAGTTTGGATCGTTGGCGATCGCTAAAATTGAACTGAGTTATATTCCTGCAATCTTTTGGGATCACTGGCTCTTGCGATCGCAGAAATTTTTTTGGATCGTACAGGATCGCCGAGGTTTTCAGTTGCTAGCGATCGCTGATGATCAGTTTGGATCGTTGGCGATCGCTAAAATTGAACTGAGTTATATTCCTGCAATTTTCAATAATTCAGTCTTGCACGATCGTTGAGGATCGCTGGCTGTATTTCTAAAATTGGCATCTGGTTTTCATACGATGGTTCACGATCGGTACAAAAATGAAGCGATCCTAAACGAACATATGGAAACGAGATTTTCGTGTCATGCAAAACGTTACTTTGCTAACACGAATGAAAAAGATTAAAATTGGGACCAAAAACTGGCTGAGATGAAAAGTGGGTAATGGCCGTTTGACAAAAAAATTACCTTCTTGTGAAGTATACTGCAGAGTCCCCTCTCTACATCCGGCATTTGGGACAAAAGAGACTTCAGTTTTGAAACACAGGATGAGTCTGAATGGTTCAACTCAGTCACTGCTTTCAGCCTTGATTTTATTTCTCTGAAGAACGCAAGAATTCAATAAACCATATAATATTTTCAAAATTCACAGTTGTGATGAAATTTCTTGTATGACAGCACGGAAAGAGTTTCATATCGTGTACGAGCTTGACGTTAACGTCTCTGTTCTCCTTGTACGTATTTTGTAAAAATAAAATTTAAAGCTCCGATAAATGCTTTCTTTAGATTAAACATTTGTGTGTTAGATTAAAAATTGGATGATATGTGTTGAAAGCGGCTTGTAAAATATATTTCGCTCTTAGTAGAGCCTCCAGTTGCATACAGATTTTAGATATAGAGGTAGTACCCAAAATGGCGATGGCACTAAAGAGACTGCTAGAAGTCAGTCGCGCTAACCAATCGCCTACTGTGCCACCGACCTTTCTCTTTTTGAGTTTTTAGCCTATTTAAGAAAATAACTCCTCTCCTTGTAACAAAAAGGTTTAGTCTGCCTCGACAGGCTTTAGCTACAATGCAAGCTAAACAAATCCTGTAAATTGTTAGTGTTGACAAAATATTGCTATTTATTGTTATCAATGGTGTGATTTTGATATGCTATCAGTGCTAAAAAACACACACACATTCGGCAACTAATGGTTCTAGTTATTTATATTTCTGGCGTTAACCCTCAAACTATTCTTTTTATAGACAAAGGACACATTTATTCGTTCGACAGACAAAAAAACAGTTCTCACAAGTTAATGCATTGCCAACATGATTCGGCAGTTTGAACACAAAGTCAACAGTGAAAGTATTTTTTAATTTCTTGTGTTTCTACATACCTCATGTTTTGTTTTGTGCTTTCCAAAGACAGAAACTTTGGGGAACTTGGACGTCAATGTGACTCTATCTCAACCCAATTCAGAAAAGGGGACATATGCTCTAGCTAAAGTGCAGCAGCATATCATGGAATTCTATTCAAGGTGACATTACAGTAGGAGATCGCAAATCTTGCGCAACTTTAGATCGAGGAGTCAATTAAGCAATATGTTATACACTCATTCATTCATTCATACATTTATTTATCATTATCCACGCCGGTGAAACGCGTTTTTATGTTCACTGTTCACTCTAAGCAAGTTTATCTTAAATTGGATCTTAGTAACAACACAGAACTATTTTACCAAAATGTTAAATACATACCGTACATCTTGGAGAGGTTGAGAAATCCATTTCTTCAGCAACCGTCTCCCAAACGCTGTGCTGGTGTGGTTCAACACCCAGAACAAAGATCCTTTCTCTCTACCATCCGTCTGCGCAAGTTTAAAGAACATAATTTATAACTGAAAAGCACAACAATTTTGTCAAAGAATTTGTTTTGGAAATAGAACTAGTTTTGTTCTTCTTTTTCTGTTTAACTTACAGGTCTTCCATAATGCAAGGGTAGAAACGCAACCTTCACAACTACAGTATGTCTTAGAAAATTCAAGGTGACTAGTAATTTACAATAGTTAAAGTGAGAGATCGTCAACTTTCTTAAAACACAGGGCTGTCATAAGTATAAAAGCTCTGATGCCTTTTGTCTTCTTCAGAATATATAAGTCCAAAGAAAACAATACTATATTATGCACTCATTGTGTTATTGCAATACGAGTTTGCTTTCCTTTGTACAACTACAGTACACTAACTGACAACAGAATGGCAATATACTGCACCTCATTCTTAAACACTTCCAAGTTCCTCAACGTACATCCATTCAGTTTCATATATCTTGAATCGATCGAAAACTTCGTGAAATTGCTACGGAGAAAAACAACAAAATACTTACGTTTTGCTGTTTTGTACCAGGTATTCTTTATTAAACCATAAACTTAATATTTCTATGAAAAAGTCCAAAGATATATCTCAAATCACATTCACTATTACAACCCTAGCTTTGCATACACATGCATTCTTTAGTTTGACAATTGTAAGTAGCAATCCGTATAAGAGGTAGGCAAGCTATTTACCAACTAAAAATCAATCAAGAAGGCAGAACGAGTTCTTCCCCGTAGTCGCGCTGAAACAAAGTTTTCGTTCAGGAACGTTATCTGCCCAAACTTTTAACTGGTATGTATAAATCAGTTATGAGCTCATTCCGGTACGGGATTAGTTAGGCTGAAAAGCTGAAACGTCTTTTTTTTTAATCCTCCGATGTTTTTATCGCATTATCGTTCCAGAAAGAGAATTTTCATGTAGACATTGAATGGAGTATCTGTGTCGTACTGGAACAAAACTCGTTCTGGTATCACGTCAATAACACTTCTGTAGATATTCCAAGTTTGAGCAGCCAAACAGAGCACAGATTAAATAAACTGAGTTACCAAAAGAGTGCCACGTGCTCCAGTTCAAAAGTTCTACAAAAACTGATACCAAACGAAAACATGTTTTACACGTACCTTGTTAGTCGCAGGACTCGTTCAAGTCTGAAGTCTCGCAGGTAATCGATAAGAGCCACTAAGCACACTTGCACATATTTGGGCAAATGGACAACGGTGTGGAGTGGTGACTTCTGTGATTCATGAGCTTCATCGTCTGCCCTATTTGGCAAACTACCGAGTAGCTGGATATTACACTTCGTTTTGTCTTGAGATGATTTTCTTTCGTAGAACTCTGTGATGATTTTTATCGCACTATCCACGGGAAATCTCCTGTCTTCTATCTTCTCCAAACGAGTTTTCTCTTCGTCCCTAGTAAAAGAAGACATTGAAAACATCATTGGTTGGAAAAGCAAAAACCTTGGCTAATCAGAAGTGATAAAAACTAATCCCGAGTGATTCAAAAACTCCAAGTGTTTGTCGTTGCAGGTAATGTATCTTCCATGTATGACTTAAATATATCAAACTCAGATTTTTAGTTTGCTTTTGGTCATTGCTTGCAACATGTAAACCAACTGCGACGAAAACGAGTATCTATTTATTTTTTATTTATTTACACGCTTTTTCCCTGATGGGAGAGGGACACTGCTATAGGTTTCCCCAATTACAGCAGGCCCTTTGTAGAAGAGTTGACAGTCGAGCGCGTGGGTTCTTACAAGTCCCCCGATAGAACGTCGAGAGACTAGACCGACGACTTAATATCCCTATCCTTGGACGGTGTGGCAAAAGAAGAAACCCAAAATTCAGCCTCGACCAGGCCGGAGATTGAACCCGGAACCTTCTGGTTGGTAGTCAGAGATCTTACCAACTGCGCAAACCTCACCAAGTGTTGGTTTTGAACTTAATGCTAAAGTTATACTTTAACTGTGACTAACTGATGAGAGGACTCACAGCTAAACTTCTTTTATCTTTTTTATGGGGGGGAGGGGGTTAATAGAAACGAACTGAACTTACAGCACGACCTTCTCCAGAAACAAAAGTCAAGCACGTCGAAAAAAAATAAAATTACAATAAAGTAATCGCGATCCCTAAAACACGTCGAACAAAAACACCTAAAGGGTTGAGCATGAATGTATTGCAACCAATTTATGTTCGTAAAAGCTGGAGTTGGCGAAAATAAAATGAATAGCAGGAGCTGATTTCATGGAAACGCGAAAAGCGTCTAAAATGGGATAAAACAGTAACTCTGCTTTGACCGTTCACAGTGTTCTTGAAGTGACCGGTTGTCTGTACCCTCTAGCCGCTACTTATGACCGACTTGGCTGTTGGCACGATTGTTAGGGACCAGTCATTATGGCAGGGGTCCTGGTGTGGGTAGCCTGTGTAGCTGACGATCTTGTGAGAAGGCGGCAAATTCGATTTCTGGTGCAAAGTTAGCCCTTCTCCCTCCTCCCTCCTCCCGTCCATTTTTCTCCTCTCCCCAGTATCTTCTTTAGAACTCGTCCAATATGGTGCCAGCTCCCTATTAACATTGCGCCAGTCGAATTTTCCGCCTTCTCACAAGACCGCCAGCTACGTAGGCTATAGTGGGGGCTGAAGAGGAAACTGCTGGGTCAATAAAAACACAGGCGGGTTAAAAGAAAAACTCTTTATATTGAAAATGGAGTAAAATAGTAATAACTGTACTGCTGTATTTCCATTGGTGGGCATGAGGAGCGTCTGTTTGAAAAAGGCTCAGAGTCAAAAATTGTTTGCGTTTTTTAATATTTCCCTTCAGCCCCACCCTGGCTGTAAATTATGAACACTCCCTTTACATATTTTGATTACAACGTTCACAAAACTAAAGCGATCAAATCTGAACAAATTCACACACCTTAAACTGCGGTTCACAAATTCCTTGATGAAGATGTCCACCCGGGGTGACAATGTAACAGGTAACAGTATCTCAGCTGGACTGACGTGCTCCAGGCGGGTTTCCAGAGAGCTGCAGCTTGGCTCGTCCTCAAACTCATCATAAACAACGTCTCCAGTTGCAAGCTGAACTGCCTAAGGTCAAAGCTCCAACAGTTGCATGTACCAAATCATTACTATACATTAGGTAGTACTCTAATTGTATTGTAAACAGCAGATAACACAGCACGAGCTGCCATTGGATACAGATCTGCCTTACGGTGAAGTACTGTCTGATTTCAACAACTAGTCTTTCGGACAAAAGGGAAACCTTTTTTCCTATTGTAAGAACGTCAAAACCAAGCTAGAAAGCAAAACATTAATTTTTAAAGCCCGATCGGAAAGCCAGAACTTTTCCCTTATGCAGTGTACTTTACAAATGTCGTACGAAGCGTTTCAATCCAGTTTTTTAGTGCCGCATTGTGTTAAGAAATGGGGCGCATTTAAAAGATTCGTTGTGTTTAATAGTACTAATGAGTTTTTTGAACCTTATCATAAACATTTAACGCAAACTGTGAATATAATGGTAGGTTTTATGGCGTTATGTAAACTGATATTTTTAGTTGTATTGCCATCGAGGTTGTGTATATATATGATCTTTGCCTCTAAATAAGTTTAAAAGCAAATCTCTTTCTGGTGTTCGGATCAAATGTACTGCGTGTAGCACGGTTATGTGTGCGTACTGTTCCATCTCTATTGCTTGGTGCTTACTACCATAGCAGACGTCAAAGTCTTAACTCCATCTCTTCCTCACCTGGTATAAACACATCAAGCAGTTGACCCTAGAGTCGATGGCGACCTCCCGGTTGAAGATAGTTTTATTGTTATTATTTTTAATATTATGATTATTATGATTATGGTTATGGTTATGATTATGATATAGACTATGATTATCATTATGATAATGATAATGATTATCATTATGATAATGATAATGATTATCATTATGATAATGATAATGACTATAACTATGACTATGTTTATGATAATGATTATAATATGATTATGGTTATGATTATGATTATGATTGTGATTATGATGCGACTCTGCTTACCACCATAGCAAACGTCATTCTATCTTCACCAGTCCGGTCATGGCGTTCTAACTCCTTCTCTTCCACCGCCTGGTACAAACACATCAGATAGTTGTTGCCTCCATCTGCTGCTCCTTCTTCTGGCGACTTCTCTAACTCATCCAGGGTCTTCATGTCTGACTATTGTTAAGGAGAGTTTTCTTTCTGTGAATATTACAGTCGTAGCTTTGAGCTTGGACAAGTGTAGTCCTGAGGGGAACGAAGTAGTCAGACCTAAAACTACAAACAGTGACCATGAGTAAAAACGAGAACTAATGTAAATAGAAAATACATCTCAAACTCTGCGTTCTACCAAATAGACCCCCCCCCCCCCTAAAAATGGAAAGCGGAAAACCCTAGTTGAAATTTAATAATATATCCTATTTTAATAAAAGATTTCTCACATATAATCACTCTTGGGGCATCAGACACTTTTTTTCAATTCTGCAGTTATCTAGTTAATGCGTCTCAAAAAAGAAAGTGTTAAACAGACACCTAGTTTGCATTAACACCTACTATTTAAATAGAAGCCCCCACCAACCACTTTTTCGAGTTCCACATTTGTTCCAATAAATGCTCCTTAGAATGGAAAGTGAATATTAAAAGCCCTAGTAGTTTAAATAAACATCTCTTCTAAAACAAAAGCCCCTCCAACATTTTTTCCAAAAACCACCAATTGGCTCCTTCCTCCTGTTCCGCTTCTTTTCTCTGCTATATCACCCAGCATTGGTCAAGGATATCTTCTCCAATGAGAGTAGACTTGGTGTAGAGAGTCTCCAACTGTCTCGTGAACACCTTGCTCTTGTTATCGCCCACGGCATGAAGAGCGGCAGTCTCCATTTGTTTGACCACACCCACTTTATAGCCCTTCATGACAAGCCTACATTGCATCAATTAAGTGGTTGTATCCCAATCAGTCAATCAAAAAAAAGTTATATTCAGCTACATACCCTGTAACCTGAAATAGATAAAACTTACATTGTAAAAATGAATATAACAAAATACTTATTTATGTTGTTATATTATATATACCTTTTATATTTTTTATATTTTGTAAGACATTTTCAACAAATATTTTTAAAAACTTTATAGCCTTTTATCCCATTTTTGTTACACGTAACAACAAATAAAACTGCAAATTAGTTGAACTAAAGTGGTAGAACAACCTTAAAACTAAAACAACCTTAACAAGT
>JAOBRG010393967.1:0-10425 GCA_027574985.1 Umimayanthus nakama | reverse complement strand
CCCCCCAAAAAAAAGATAAAATAAAACTGTTTTTTATGCATCTTTGAAAATTTTCTAAAAATGTTTATAACATCTTCAGAAGTGTTCAGAAATCTTTCTGAAAATCAACATCCCAGAATCGGTCCGAATACACATTTTCACAGAGTATGTGTGAACCTATCAGAAGGCAGGAAATTGCAAGGTTATACATTGGTATATTTTGCCTGAGCCACGTGCAGTCATCGACTGCCTATTTTTTCAAGTATGTCAGGAATTTCATGGCAGAAAGACAGAATTGGCATTGTGCAAAAAAGTATGACGTTTTCCTCTGTGTGCTTGTTCTTGCTCTGTTTATGTAATTGTTTATAATCAGAGAAGAAAGTTCTAAGAGAAGGCATCTTTGTATTACCAATCAAGGAGTACAGCTATACCGAAGTTGTTTTTGAAACAACGGTATTTTTTTACGCAATGCGACTGTTTCCTTTCACACTTATTATATTCAATAATGCAAAACAGACTAACTTGCTTCTCATACTTTTTCTGATTCTTGCTTACCCTGTTCTGTCCTCCCTCCTGATAGATGATCCAGTAACTCCAGTTTGTAGAGTACATTACTTGGTAAGTTTTAACCCAATGATCTGCTTGAGAGTTTCCCTGAGTAGCGACAGCACAGATGATGTAAACTGAGCCCAGATCAACCTGCAGGTACGGGGTGGAGTCAAGGGATGAAGCACACCATGACGATCCTGCTGTGTAGTTCAGTCGTCCGTTGTTAGCTACTGTGATATTACTACGTTGAGAAGATGCTGAAATCGCTTCTTTATTAATAGCTCCACTTTTTAACCCGACTGTTGTGCCTGCACAGTCAACTGAAAAAGAAACAGCCTATTAATATCCTGGCTGAAACTAGACTAAACGAAAACATCTACAGCAAAACTTGGGTAAACGAAACTATTAAGTGGAGCAGATTAATAGCTATGATATTTTGTAGTATATTACAGTAACAAGAAACAATGAGATATCTCGAACGCTTGTGAGATAGGGTGAATGAGCAACTGCTGATTCTCTAGCCAATTACGATAATAATAAACAACACCTTTAAATAATACACAACCAAGCAAATACGAAACAGCTGCTTTGTTGGACAACCACAATAAGAGACAATAGAGCGGTTACGTCATTACTTAAGAGTTTTTTTGCGTGAAATTATCAAGTGAACGTGATACTCGTTTTGTTTAACTTACGATAAGGTTATACTGTTACGAAGCAGATCTTGTTGAATAGGGGGATTTATTTTAAATAGCCGTCAGCTTAGTAACAGATATCTTTCTGTATATTTACTTGATATTTCGCGACAATACTTTTGAAAGTTGCATGTATGTTATTGTAGGGGTAACCAGCAAGTTTCAGCCACTGAGCACTATAAAGCGTATGCAAAGTGGGTAAATGTTGCAAGTTAAAGTGCCTAAATAAATAATCCAAAAAAATTATGTCATAACGAAAGCCCTAGAAGGAAGGAAATGGGCCCATACACGAAGAAAGAAAAAAAATCTCTCATCCCAGTGGGATTCGAATCACACCAGGGTTGAAGAGTTTTTCTTTTTGTCCGTGTTGGTCAATGTCCTTTCTTAGGGCTTTCGTTAGTTCAAAAGGTTTTACTTGGGATATTTATTACAGCATTTTAACTTACATGGTTTAAAGCAATATATTTTTTTGTAAACATGTCTATTTACCTGTTTTGAATGTAGTAAAGTTAAATGTTGTCAAACTCATCAATCCCTCTCCCAGCGTACTTACTGCCACCACACTTATCGAATAAGAAGTTTGTGGGTAAAGACCATTCAATTTGTAAATAGTTGAAGTCGTGTTGCTTGTCACAGTAAGCCCATTGTAGCGAAATCTGTATGATGTGATGGGAGCGGTTCCTACATCTGGCGCAGTCCATATAAGGACAACTGATCGATCTTGAACGCTAATAGTCCGCAAATCTGTGACGGCATCGGGAATCACTGCAGTAATAGACATGTTATTATTTAGGACGTTATAATCGATAACAAATTAAATAGAAATATTAAAATTAACGGGCTATGTGTTAGAAAGTTTCAAATGTTTTTCAAGTTAAAAAATTGTTTGCATTATTTTCACTCTAAGAAACATACGTGTTCGGTAAAGCTGTTTTTCAACTTGCAAATTAGTTTTTCGTTGATGGCAATCAAACAAGCTGCAGTCAAAGTCATAACAATAACACGCGTTGGTTAATCTTGACCTACGCAATTTAACGAAAATTCTGTTCCACCAAAACACAGGACTTTATATTTATTCTAACCAGTTGGCAATCGAGTCATTTATTTGCGGTATTTGATTGCAAGCGGTTGTTCTTACAAATAAATCGATCGTTGATATGACCAATGTTTGATTTCAGTCAATGTGTCTACGATATCATGTTAGAGAGAACTAACTTTGAAGAAAAAATCTCCAACAAAGAGAATTTGGGGAAGTCTTTCCCACTCTTATAAAAAACTTGTGACTTACTCGATTTAGTTTGCAACGTCGCTTGATTTGCTCTCGTTTTGAAATTGACTAGGGATCGATTGAGTTTGCTGGCGTCATGTATATAAAAGCTCTTTGAATGAAACCCACGAAAAACCAGTCGCGACTAGGGGTGAAACTCTATTAGAGTAGAGAAGGATAAAAACAATTGCGAAGCACTCGAAAATTGGCCATCGACAACAAAGAAAGTTGAAAACAAGACCCTTAACGGTGAATAGCAAGTACAAAACTCTTTGGTCAAGGCGAAGACAAATTTATACGTACCATTTTTGCATCCATACAGGTCGAATCTCAAACAAGGCTTCCCTTGCCAGGATTGTGGGTAAATACGAACATAACGAGCCACGAAAGGATGATGAAACCAGTTGACCCTCACACTCTTTTGATTATTGGCAGTTGAAAACATCTGCAAAAGAAGAAATTGTTTACAAACACAATGACAAAATTCATTGTAGTGCAATACAGATCTTCTCACTCATCCAAAAACATTTGTATATATTTTGTTTCCAGTAATAAATAGAGATTGTACAGCAATAACACAGCTACTGCACCTTACTAACGAAAGTGAAGTCATGAAAAAAATAAATATAATATAAATAAAAGTTTGTAAATACTAGTAAGCTCCTAAATATCATAACAAAACAATTGTTTTAAGTGATTTTAGTGTTTTAAATGTGTTATTACACTTAGGGTCTAACACGAAGTCCTCAGTTGTAACATAGATGCATAACTAAGTCTCCAAATGTAACAACAATTATAGATACACACTCTCTCTTCCAGGAGTGGAGGGTGCTGCAATACCCCTCCTACTCCCCTTTTTCGATTTCTCCTCGTACGGCCTTTGTGTTATGACCAGTTTATTACATGTTTGTCTATGTAAAATCTGTTGCCTTTGAAGTAGTTGGGGATGAAGGGGAAAGGGGTGGAAGGTTGTAGCAACTCTCCTGTCACGAGAGGGAGGTGTGGCTGCAGATTTGAATAAAACAATTCCTGATTTAATTTTTTAGGGGTTTTTTGTGTTTAGACATTAAGTAATTTTGATAAGGTGCTTTACTTTTAAACTTTTGGTCGACCAATTCATAGTTCAAATTAAAGCTTATCATACAACTCTCTGTGAGCTAGTTGCATTCTCGAGCTAAAAGCCTGTTACAAGACTTTTGTACAACACCTAAATATTAGTATGAATGTTTCGTGTTGTTTAGATTTGTTACGTCTTCAAAACAGCTGTATATTTTTTAGACCTTTGTTCCAAAAGTTACCTTGGGTGAGGCCAGTGTTTAATTGTGCGGATTTATTAGCAATTATAGTGAAAAAATATTTTTCTTTTTTCTCAGGGACCACGAAGCAACTTTGAGATTGGGGGCAGCATGAGGTCTCGAGCAATTTTTGCTTGACCGAAACCGTTATGAGTTCGCGGAGTATGTGCTCACAGTGTTCTGGCGACAGTGGCTTCCCCCTGATGTATGGTCTTCCTTGTCTTCCAGTTTGTTCAGACAAAACTAGAAACTTTGAAGATATTTTCAAATTCCCGAGTCGTTTTTCCAACAATCAGCTTTCTAGTTTGAATTACTTCAGCTTCGTTTCGAGAATTACGATGACGCGTCTCGAGTTACTGTATACACGTCACTTCCGTTGACTATAATAAACGTTTCGTCCTTCGTCAGTATATATACTCAGGACTACAAATGCGTGGTAGCCTGCAGAAATTACAAATAGGAGAACTAATAGAGAGACAAGGTTTTTTTTGCACTTACTGAGTTGTTATGAACAAGCGCTGCCACGGTTCAGTTCAATAAACTGGCGCATATATTGGTTTCGCCCGTTGGATTTAAATATGATCTGGTATTGACATTTAATAGACCTGCTCTGGGAAGGAGTGTTGACTAGTAAACTAGACTGATTTCCTGATTTAGTGTTCGGTTTTTTTTTTCTTATTACTTCCAATGAAAGTATTGTAAAAATATTTCAAGCTTGAATCAATACGAATTTTTTCAAAAATCGAGATTACGAATATAGCGTCGAAATATCCACAAAATTGGGAATTTCAGAATCAAAATGTAGTATGAGTAATGTCAGCAACCACTGAAAACAACCGTTACTGTCAAACTTTCAAATTTAAACGCAAGTTATTTTCCATGTTTTAATTTTTTTAACAAATAAAAAAGCAAGCTAGTTAGTTAGGTTATAACAATAAAACCTATTTGTTCACTTGAAATCAGTACGCGTCGTCCATAAGTTGAGATGTCTGCAAAATACGGAGATCCATAGAGTTTACCAGTAACAACACGTTTAATCATTTAATTCTGCATTCTTAGTTAAGCATAAATTATAAGTAATGACATGATTCATTTGTAATACTGACAGACTTTGGTCTGCTCTTCCTTCCTTGTTCTCTTTTTTGTCACTATCTTGTTATAAATCTGTGTCTATTACAAACTTAAAAAAGGGTTTCATGCAATTTTGCTAAACAAAACAACTTCGAAAGCTCGAAGATCGGTGCAAAAACGGTAGACATTGTGTGCTAGGATTGTTGCAAAAGCAACAGTTCTGAATAAAACGTGTTTGTTTTAGTTTCATGAAAAGTTATGGGTATAAAGATACCACAAACTTAGCTCGGCTGAGATGTTTGCAAATTCTACTTGTCTAAAAATGCACCATAAAGGCTACAAATCATACCTTCAGTGACGACTTGTTATCTATGACGTTATACCAAGTAGTGTTGTCGAAGGAGAATGATATTGAAAATGTTTTTATCCAGAAACTTCCCATTGCATCGCCCTGTGTAGCAACACCTCTTGTGTTATAAGTACGACCCAGATCAACCTGTATGTACTCCATGTTGGACAGCGTAGAACTGCACCAAGATCCAGCTGCGTTATATAGTCTGCTATTGTTTGCTGCTCCTGAGGACGCCCTTAGCTGAGAACTTCCTATTTTGCTGCTTTCTACCCCGAGAGAAGAAGAGCACGCTAAATAGAGACAAGAGCTATGTTGTTAAATAGATTTTAGAACATAGTTGGCAAGTTTTCGCGCGCTTTTTGTATGACCAGAGCGTGCTTCTACATTTCGATAAACGCATGCCGTGCTTCTATCAAATCGCCTGATTGCATTAAACCAATCAAAACGCTCAGAATGGTTTAGGGGATTTCTGTACTTTATCAGTTTGAAATAAAGTGGCAATGCTAAATTAAATTTAATTAAATTGGGAGAGCACTTGAGAAGCTAGAGAAGAGGTCAACCTCTCCTTGTGCCACTCGATCACTTCTTTCCTGCTCTCAAATTTCCACTGTGCGTCCATAACCCGATAGACGTACGCTAAGCTACGGGATCATTTATTAAATACAAACTAATTGCGATTCTGAGCCGTCAATACCCCTTTATATCGCGGATAGTTGGGAGAAAGTACTTTCCTTTTGGTGGAGTCGCGAAGTGAAATGTATGCATTAGGCTCTTTTTTAGATAATGTATTTGTTATCAACTAATCAAAAGCTATCGCCGTTTTGAGGAAGTTTCGAGTGGGAAGCCTCCATTATGCAAGCTAACAGCTGACTTGAGGAGGCGCCCACGTGTTTCGCATTTTCCTGAGCCACTGAACTTCAAAAAAGGCATTCTTGCACATCATGATGGATAGTACCACTTGTAAGCTAATATTGCAACAGCTTCTAACTTCTCATTTTTTGTACTCCCAACAAAAACTGTGTAAATATAGTAACAATACAGAGGCCCATATACACCCTAAAAATTACGATTCGATTGCATTTTCCCTAAAAGTTGTCGATGACTTTTTTCATCGCATCAATATCATTTGCACATCAAAAAACATTTTGTAAGAATGTTTCATAATTTCTGTCAAGAGGTTTGGACGCAACCTTAACATTACAAAATATTCATGAAGACTGCGCCAAAACTTCTGGACAGAGTTTTTTGTGTAAAATTCAGCTGAATACTAGAGATAGGGCTTACTTGAGTGCTTATCAAGTTGCCATTTCGACGTTTATAAGAGTACAATAGTTGATAAGTTGCAACATCAGTTACCAACAAGTAGCAGTAATCTTGTAATACAAATGAGGACGTTTTTTAGTTCAAAAAGCTCAATTTGAATAGAAAATTGAAAAATGTTTCAAACCACTTTTAAATTCTAAAAGTAACCCAATCACCCAACCATATTTTAAGTGTAAAGCTAAATTAAGTAATATTGTAACAAAAGCAAAAGATAAAAATAACAAAGTTAGAAGAAAAATTTTGTACCCATTCTCTCCCTCCAAGAGGGTTGTGGATAGGGTTGGGTTTTTGCAACAAAAATATGGATCTGTTTTTCAAGAAACCATGGTATGTAGACAAAGAATTACAAATTGATCGAATTGCAGTTTTTGCAAATTGCGAAACTTTCATTAAGATAAATCTGCAAAGTGTCAGATGGGTTGTAATAAAGCGCTCCCTTCTTCCCCTTCTCTTAATAAAAGTGGTCAAAACCAATTTGTCTGTACCTACCTTGAACAATACCATACAACTCAACTCTTAGTGTAGGATAACTTTCATAGTGTGTAGGTATTATTTGAAAAAACTTTGCTTGTACCGGATGTTGCAAGATGTTCTTCTTCTCCGTACTCTTATCAGAGTTGCCAGGGAACAACTAGATTAAAACAAATAGACTAAATTAACTTCGATAGAACACGAAAAGCTTTTGATACATGAAAATGCAATACAGTAAAAAAAGAAGCTGGTAAAAGGTAAAAATACTCCAGTTTCCAGGAAGACTTATCCAAAACCCTCCGATTTAAAACTGCTGCTTTCAAATACCAGTTCTTTTTAGCTTTAACTCAAAACGTTTTGACTTAAACAATTTAGTTTGACAAGAAAACTCATTTAATAGAAGCGAAACAACTTTTTAGTTGTTAAAGCACTTTAACATCTTTTAGGTCAACAGCAAGTTTTCTTAGCGATCACAACTTTAATCGTCATGGAAACTTGTGCTATCCGTGATTTATTTCAGTGTTTCAAATTGAACGTGCTTTGTGGAGGAGGAGAAATTTATTTTTATCATGGTAAAAAGATTCTACGAAGATGCAGATTGGACCAATAAAATGCTCCTTAGAATAGCTATGGAATCTAATTTGTTTCAGGATTGATAATTGAGTTGGAAAGTCCTGGGCAAGGTAGTACGGTGAGTAGATAACTTTATCAAGCGGATAAACCTCCATGCAGATAAGTTGGCATGTTCTTAAATTTGATTGGACAATGAGCCAATTATATCTACTGAGTAGGGGTTTATCCGCTGAATAAAGTTGTCCACTCTTAGTACGACTGAACCCTTTAGCTGCAATAATACATTCAGTTATCGAGTTGTAGAGCAAAGTCTATTTTTTTTGGTTTAAACTCCGATCCTTTACTTGTACCAACATATAGCACGTTTATCCAGTTTTAGTGGTTTATAAAACACGCAAATGCAACTTATCATACGTTTAGTAACAAACACAAATTCGTATACATAAGACTTTATGCCAAACATTGGCAATACACATGTGGGGTTGCTCGTTGGACACCATTCTAATATCAAACCTGTACAGCATAAGTAATTATACAGGTATTCAGAAAAATTCATCTGACATCGCCAGAATGGATGCAACATCAACTGCTGTAATATCATCTTTTGCTAAATCACTTAATTTATATATCCCCAGTTTCGTCGTTTTCAATTCCAACGCCCTTCGTGTTGGATACGCGTTTTTTTTCCTATTTTTTGTTTAACAGTTATAGCAAATAAGAAAACTATGTTGGTTAAAAGCAATACAAGGCGGGGGCTGTATTTACAACATCAAAACAAGAGAAGAAACAAAAAGGCAAACAATTTGATACTATAAAGGAAAGTTTGTATTAATGAGGCAAATTTTTAGTTGTCAAGGCGAATTCACAAAACAATATAGCATGCTCCATTTGAAATTGAGGGCTGCTAGCTTATTTGTCTTTTGGGCTGTAAAGCGTTCAACCTCAAACTGAAGGCGATGGTAAGATAGGTAGCTGGAGAAACGGGTCTTGATATTGTTCCGTAACATCTAAAAAAACTTCGCATAAAAAAATGCAAGCATTGAGAAGAATGAGGTAATCTTGAAAGTCTTTATATGTCAGGAGTATTTACTGTGTTGGACACGCGATGACCGTGATAAAAAACCATATCAGAAACCATAGCAGAAAGATCCGAAGCGTTGAAATTTAACATTTGTATATCAGAACAGTTATCTATCACGGCATATATCTTGCTGGATAAAACAACTTCGATTCAGATAGCTGCAGAATTCTAAAACATCCTAGAGATCTTTTTTCAGAAAATAGAAATACAATCAACAATAACTGAGTTTTCCTTAACCCTAGAAGCCTCGAAGAAAAAAATAGTTACTCGAAGCCTTAAGGGGTAGGGGGCTCAATCGGACCCTCCCTCTTATGCTTTCGACACATTTCACCCGGTTGACCTGAAATTTGATACAAATAGGGGCTTAATTTGTACTCTCAATAAGGCGAGTCCGCGTGCTGTCTAATTGGTTTTCAGGACAACACTCAATACTCAAAAAAAGACATCAGAAGCGGCCGTCTTCTTGGATTTTTAAATTCTCAGATTTTATTCAAATTTTCACTTCTGTACCTCAAATTTACAAGAATGTGGCACTTCAGTGGATGAAATCGATAAAAAGGTTAGAATCCATTGTGAAGCTGTCAGTATTAACCCTCGGAAGTCCAAGCTATTTACTGTTACAAGTTAGCCCAAGGGGGGGGGGGTCATTTGGACCCCCCCCCCATAAAGTTTCGAAATGGCTGCACATGAAAGATCAGGCTTTTGCATGGAAGTAGCTTTTGGTTTGCTATTTACTTTCCATTACACTATTCAAGTTTTAATTAAAAGGTGTTGCTATGACAACAGTCGTTTCACAACATGGCCACCATAATGCATCTTGGCCGCCATCTTGGATTTTTCAAAAAAAATTATTTTACCCAAAGGTGAAGCAAATTTTACTGGAATTACTAGAAAACATGTATTTACAGCCTAAAATAGGAATATAAATGAGAATAGAGTCCAAAAGAAGAAATGAGAACAATTTTTCCAAAAAAATTACAGTTTTCTATTTCGAACTTTAATTTGCATAATTAATAATGCATAAATTATAAGTGATGACGTTATCCAATTAATGTCAAAAAATGCACTCATTATCAGACTACAGGTACCGAAAGTTTCATTTTGATTGCTCGAAAGCTTCAAATTTTAGGTCGGAAAAACCTATGGGGGGTCCATTTGACCCCTGATCCCCCCCTTGGACTTTCGAGGGTTAAGTAAGTTTCTAATTTAACTACAAACAAATGAAAACCTATTAGTAATTGCTGTATCTTTCAGACATACAGCACTCTAAAAGAATGTCTTAACTTACTTTTTCTTGATGATCTTCCATAAAAACTTGCCAGTTGATGTTGTCCATGGTGTAACTAACTTTGTATTCTTTTACATATTCACTAAAAGAGTGCCCAGTACCCTTGGTTGCTATTGCACATAAAAAGTAAACACTTCCAAGGTCGATTCGTAACCAGGCGTTTGAACGACCAGCAGATGTTGTTGTCCAGCCATTAGAAATAAACCGGGCGTAGTAAGGCATGTAATTGCTGGCGTGAATCGTCGACGCTGAAAATCTGTGATCAGGAAATTTTTGTATGTCTGACACACCGATGATGGATGTATCACAAACTGAAACAAATTGAGATGACTTGGTTTTTTTAAAGTTTAAAAGCTTATTTGGTAATCACGTACTTAAGAGGCTGTCTGTAATTTTCGACCACTTCAATATGGATCAAAATTGGGATTTCCTTTAAAGTTTCTGTACTGAAAGAGGTTGATGTACTATGAAAGAAAACACA
>JAOBRG010393956.1:0-10425 GCA_027574985.1 Umimayanthus nakama | reverse complement strand
GGGGAGGGGGGATGAATAGAGAATCAAAGTGGGAGGGGGAGGGGGACTGAGAACACCTTTTCTCAGCGACTCTTTTTAGTTTTCAAAAACGTGGGGAGGAGCTGAACTTGCGCCCCCCAGCCCCTCCCCCTTCGTTGGCCTGGGAAATATAGAGAAAGATAAAAAACATTTTGTGGTTTTTAAATGTTCATTGAGTTTTTCAACACACACAAAAGGTCACCGACAGTATAATGAGGTTATCATCACTGTGCAACTGAAAGGAAAGACGACTGGTGAGTGACAGTTTTATTTTGAAGTCAAATACGTTTTGTGTACTTAAAACTCAAGCGAAAAGCTAGTTCTAGGAATTATGCCACTTTAAATGTCAACTTCTTCTCATTTTAGACCTAAGTCGAAGTAATAGTACACATTCTTCTCTGATAAAGGCCTAAGATCGAAATGTTAACTGTACACACCAACCGCCTTACGGCCATAAAGCATACCATATCAAACCCTTTTGATTGAAAACCATTTTCATCTAGCCAAATTAACGCAGAAAAAAACCCCGTTTTTGTCAAAACTAGTCCTCCAGTGATGATTAAGCTTGCCTTTAATCCCTGTGCTAATTCTTTATAATGTTGTATGTGTTTTACATTTATATTCTGGTCTGACCGAATGTATTGATAATGCAATAAATTAGTTAAATTATATAGTTTTTTAAACACATTTTTAAAGTAAATGCTGTCAGGTAGATATTCTTGAATCGGCGTTATATACGGAAATTAAGGCTATTTTTTATCGTATTCAGTAGCAAGGTATTATCCGGTATATAAACTCTGTAAAATAAGTTTTTAATATTATCACTAGCTTACTATATTTTTAAACAAATACTTCTAGCTTATGTCATGTTTTTTTTGAAGAATAATTATTCGTTTAACAATAAAAAGAGATCTACATGAAAGTCCTTCGACACACTGATGATCCCGGCTCAATATTTGTTTGGACATCGGCGTCTTTGTGTTTTTTGTGTTTTTAATCGTCTACTGTGTCAAAACCTTGGACTTTACTTGCCCCGCCACTTATTTTAATTAGAAGTTCGCTGTCAATAATTAAAGTTTCACGTTAAAGTCAACTGCTACCATAGTAATTTGCATTCATCAGAACCTGATTCAGCTACTCGGCAACGGGTCATCGCATTCAAATTTAAATGAAAAACTTTGTTCCTGTTTTTAAAAGAAAGCTTTATCAACGTACACTTTTACTGTAATATCGCATTTCACTTATCATTTCTGTATTTCTTAAGTTATTAAGAAACAGCTCTTTATGTTTCAATATATGCAAACAATAACTTTAAAGTGAAATGGAGTATACGGTTTGAAAAGATGACAGTTATCTTCGCGGAGAAAGGAATATAAATTCAATCTTTACTTAAATAATACGGACTATTGTGATTCAGCCGTTTTATTCCCTCATAAATCAGTACAGCTTTCAACACATCAGGTGATAATGTTTACTTATTTGCTACTAACGAAAGCAGTTTGTCGCTCATTTATGAAAGTTAGAACCTAGCCCACCGTACCTGGAACAGACGCGACCACTGAAATGCAAGCATTTTTGAATAAAGAAAGGATTTTTTATAGACTATAGAAGTGATAGACAGAAACTACATTTTCATGACTAAAGAAAAGCACTATGATTTTTTGGAAGATAAGAACTGAATACGTACACTGTTCCTTTTTTAAAAACGTCTGTCCTTTTGTTTTAAAAATCTTAATAAGTCTTAGTTCAGCCAGTTTGTCTCGCATGTTTTCTAGTATTACGAGTCTTATCACCTTTTCATCAATAGCCACTGATCAATGCACTGTAGTGCGAGTAATCTACATACAAACAGCTATGCAAAACTAAAAATGCCCTGAAAAGATATCTTATGGGGCCTAAAGTCGGTGCTTCATGTGCCAAAATGCTTATTTATCTTGTATGTTTATTTGTTATTTTGTTTGTTTGTTTGCTTAAATTTGTGTGTCAGTTTGTGTATCCTGTATCTCATTGGTGAAGCTAAGTGAGTAAGTCAGTCTGTCAGTAAAGTACGTCGGTAGGTAAGTAAGTAAGTAAGTAAGTAAGTAAGTAAGTAAGTCAGTAAGATAATAAGTAAGTAAGTAAGCAAATAAATAAGTAAGTAAGTAAGTAATTAAAATAATAAGTAAGTATAAGTGAGTAAGTAAGTAAGTAGGTAGGTGGTAAGTAAGTTAGTAAGAAAGCAAATAAGTAAGTAAGCAAATATGTAAGTAAGTAAGTAAGTAAGTAAGTAAACAAGCAAATAAGGAAGGAAGTAAGTCAGTAAGTAAGTAACTTAGTAAGTATGCAAGTAAGTAAGTAAGTAAGCAATTTTAGTAAGAAGGTAACTAACTAACTAACGTAAATACGTAAGTAACTATTTGAATGAACGAGTAACTATATATGTATATATGTATGTATGTATGTATGTAGGTATGCATGTATGTATGTGTGAATGTATGTATGTATGTGTATATATATGTGTACAAAATAAGAAGTTAAATATATACATACAAGACACACATAACAAAAACGAACATGAAGAAATGTAAATAGGAAGACAGACAAAAACAGGTTGAGATACATAAACAAAGAAAAATAATTGCATTGAGATTAGTTTCAGCGTTTAACTCTTTGGAGATCAATAACGACTCCAAATGTTTCACAAGTTGGTCGGTTGTAATCACACTTAAAGCTATAATGAATGCATTAAAACAGGTTTTATTATTGTATAACAAAATCAAATTTATTAAATATAAAACAGTTAAGGCATGGAAAGATGACGGGTGCAAAACAAATTTTTACCTAATTTGTCCGATTGTAGTCTTGGACTTTCATTGAAGTTCTTTCCATATTAACTTTTTGTCCCTTTCCAGCTCATGAAATAATGCAAAATTAATGTCACAGCTCTTTATATCAGTATTGTCCTTAAAATGAAAAACGTATAAGGGATCTTAGAAAACATTTAAGCCAGTTCTGATCTAAACGGAGACTATTTACTACGATACTTTTCAATAAACCTGAACAAAAAAAGCCGATAAAAAGCCGAAAGTGTCTGTTTACTTTAGAAAAAGGATGTATAGGAAGGGGGGATTTTCCTTTCCTCAAAGGAACAATTTCAGTTCGGTTCTATCAAAAGCATATTTTAAGCTACTTTTTGTTCTAAGGAAGATTATAACAACTTGCAGCGGTTCCAGGTTAGGAAACGACAACTTTTGCGCTAAAAACACTTTGCCTTGACAAAACAGCCTTGTGAAAAATTTTAATAGCCTGTGAAAGGAAGTTGCGGACTTTTTGGATATATTAAAAAGCAAAATATTAAATTGAATAGTAAAAACTATGCATTAAAATGATTGAAACAGCAAACACTGAAACACGAACGTACACTAGGTCGAGTCCATATCCGAACATTGCGGTAATATTGTGATGGCTGCAGCGAAGGCGTTCGGTTTCAAATTAAAGCACACTTAGACTTCGCAGCTGACTTAAAAAGTGCGAAGTGTTGTTGACAGGAACAGTGTCTGTATAAGGATTGACATAGAAGTGTAAAACTGAATAAAAATCGAAAACTGCATTCAATCAAACTGAGGCATGTCAGTTTTCTCTCAACAAATCTGATTGAAACTATTAGTCTTAGATTTTACCCACACTCGTTTCATATAAGCTATGATTACTGATTGGCATTTGTCAAGCTGAGAGGTCGAAGGAAGTTGAATACTTTTTCTACTTTCAATGGAATTGGCTCTATCAAATAATTTGTGGAGATTCCGGTTTTACACAACCTATTCGCTTCATAGCAGATTAGTATGTGGCTCCGGCAATTCCTCCTTTGACATCATAACTCATTGCGGAAAATTTTTGTTAAGGTATCACCGAATTTACTGTTTTTTTCCTGAATAAAATGAGAAATGCCTATCAAGTTTATTTATTACAAGTGTAATAGATAAATAATTTATTATCAAGGTGTTTTATTTCGATGCTTTGATGTGATATTTTTTCCAAGCGAGGCAGGGAGGAATCTTGTAATTATTACATACTGAAGTATGCATTTGTCATTGAAACAGAGCTCTAATTACAAGTCTTGATTTATTACTTTTTATGTTAGACATTTACAACCTGATGCACAGAGTTATATTTTGTATCAACACAGCGTCACCCCTCATGCGTATTACCAGTCAAAACTTAAATTTTGCTGTGAAGACATTTTGAATAGAAAGCATTATCATGTAAATGCGAACTAACAGCCGCTCCCAGGAATCATTAGTTTTCTAATTAAAACAGCAATTTTTGTCATGTGTTCGTCCTTTGTCGCTGTACTAACGCTAGCGATATCATCGTAATTAAAATTCACCTTCTCGAAATTGAAATTTGCAATTTATATTTTCAGCAAACAGACGATCCTCAACCGGAAAGCTCTTTATTTACGTTTGGACCGAGGTGAAGAAAACAGAATGGTGATCCTGATTTGAAGAAATACTTTGGAGTATTTTTCCCAAAGAAAAGACGCTGCAGAAACCGTCAAATGGCAATGTTGATCATATTTAATTAAAAGCTCTTTTCATTCTACCCAAGTAGGAAAAGCTTTACGAAAGAGAACAGTGGTCTGTTTCAAGGAAGGATAACTCTTCGCTGTTCATTGCACCTTGCAAGAAATAGAGGATTTCCTTAAAGCCTAATTGCACACGGAAGATGACGCCTGTATTAACGAAAGCCGAAGTTTTTGCGTACGCTTTAACCCTTTTCCTGATGACTCTTGCTGCCCTGATAATGAATTTTCTAGTGTGTTTAGTCGTGTATCGCAGTAAAGAACTCAGAAGACACATTTCCAGCGTTTTTATCGTCAACTTGGCAATATGTGACTTTATGATGGCTTTCTTTGCAATGCCATTTAGTTTTGGTGCGGTGATTGCTAATCAATGGCCGTTCGGGAGCTTCATGTGCAAAACAACTGCCTTTTGTAACATGGTCCTAAGTTTGGCAGCCGTGTTAACTTTGGCTTCAATTTCGCTTGATCGATACGTCGCCGTAATCAAACCTTTACAGTACAGAGCAAAGATGACAATCCAATGGGCTCTAATGATGATCTCGTTTGTATGGTTTCAAGCGACATTGTTTTCTTTAGTTCCAATTGGTTTCGGGTGGTTCGAATTCAATACAAACTACTACTTTTGTACTTTTCCGTCTTCTCCGCACACGTTTGGAACAAATTATATGGTTTTTGCCTTGGCAACTTATGTCGCTAATGTAGGGTTGCCCCTGGCGGTAATGCTATTGACATACTACAGAATTTTCAACGTTGCAAAGCTCCACTCTCGTCGCATCGGCCACGCGGTTATCACAACTGTAAACTTTGCCCCTGCGGTTCGTGGAGCTGCGCTTTCGACTGAAACGAGTCGTCAAAGAGAATTTAAGGCTGCAAGGAAAATCTTGTTCGTTATTGGGGCGTTTGTGTGTTGTATTGCACCGTATACCACGGTAAGACTGCTGGAGCTAGGGCAGAAAGACTTCAAAATTTCTTACAAAATAACTATCGCTCTGAAATGGATTGCCTTTTTTAAGTCGTCTATTGATCCTTTTATATATGGTCTTCTACAGAGAAGATTCAGATTTGCCCTTTTGGAGCTCTTTGTCGGGCCTCAAAGAGCGCGTTTAGCAAGAAACTCTCTTCCTTGTGGCCAAGGGCCGATTCGATTGAGCGTTCGCGCCAAAAGACAGTCGACTCAAAGCGAAACTGGGACCATGTTCACATCTGGAACAAAACAGTCGTCATTGGATTTGTAAGCGCGGGAACTTTTCCCGCCACTGGGTTGCTCACTTTGTGAACGCGCGCCGTGCATCCGTATCAGCCACTGCAGAAAGGGTAGTATCGGCTGATACACCAGCATATCGTGTCGGTAGAGCTTTATTTACATTAGCACAGCATCTGCTTGAATTTTCACTCATTTGCAATTTCAGAAAAAGAATAGTTTTTTTATTTTGCAGCTTAATAAAAAATGAAAATGTTGCAGGTTTGTTACAGACATTAACTTTAAAGTGTTTGGTCAGTTGAACCCGAATAACAACACAACCTTTTCGCTTTTCAAGCGCGTATGGGCAAAGCTATAAAGGAAACACTTTTAAACCATAGAGCAAATGCAAATTCTAACAACCAACGCTGATAACCTCGGGGGATATTTTTTATCTCTGATAATTTGCTTAACACTTTTTAAAGGAATTGTAAATTCAATAGTTTTTCGACCATTTCTACTGAACTAAAATTGGCAAGTATTTTTCAATTGGATCACAACGTATTTGTTTTCCAAAACATAAACTAAAAATTATTTCTATGACTACAGAGTACCGAAGAACCTTCACTTCTGCAAATACGTAAAAGTTGAAAACCATTTTAAAAGAAGACGTCGGTATTTATTTGCTTTGAAACAGATACTTCGTTGAGAAAATAATATTTCTGTTTCAAAGCTTTGACTGACTGGTGAAGGCTAGTTGTACACTGAAAGATAATGCATCAACTTTCAGCGCTTCTAAACGATTTGAAGAGTAATATTTGACAAATGTATGTCGGCCACCGGTTTATTGAGATTTCAGAGATGATTCGCTCATTGCTTGCAAATTTGTGGCATATTGAACTGGATCATAAATAATTGAAATTGTATTCATATCGCAAAACAAAATCTTAAGCTTCTTCTGATAAAATTCGTCTTGGTAAAATGGGTGAGCAAAAGTGTGCAAATGTCGTCGGCGATTTTTAAAGCGGTTTCAACCTAGTAAGGCGCAATAAGAAAGTCGAGAAGAATGTAGAGTTTTATGTCCGACTCAACAGCTTTAGACCCTCATTATAATTGGCTTATGGTCACATATATTTATTTGCTATGGGAAAATATGTTGAACCATGCATCATGAAAGGTGTAATCTATTACAAATATATGCAAGGGATACAGAAAGTAAAAATCTAATAAGTTCGCGCTCTGTATCAATTAGAGTTACTGTGCTACGGCTAAACAATTGGTTCAATTTTTGAAATTAATGAAGTCTCTGTACAATAAAAAAGATAAGAGCTTTCTCCACCGTCATTACCTGAATAGGAGACAAAACGAGTGAGGCGGTTGGCTCGCTTTAACTTTTCTGCCTGTTGACTTGCCGTTTTAGGAAAATATCAGAATTTTTTTCGAGTTTATTTTTTCGCTTTATTTTTTACCATTTTCCTTTGACACTTGAACTTTTCGTGTTTGGTCCGCTTGCCTTATAAGTCTGGCTACAGCACTGCAGAGAGTCCGACCTTTATAACTGATCAATAGGAAAACCCACGGAGCCATGGCAGAATGATGCCCCGCCAAAGGATGTCGGGGCCGCGTGGCCGTAACTATTATTGTTTTTGCACGTTCTGTTTGCTGGCCTGAGACTTTTTATATCATTTCTTTTTTTTACTAAAATGACAACGTGTTCAGTAAGTGAAAGCAGTTGTCTTCCAAACTGCAAGTAAATGAAGTATACTTAGAAATGAAAACACAGTAATTTCTAATGAATGAACATCAAATCTGCTACAACCGCCAATTTTCCTACGCAAAAAAGCGCGCGAGTTTAACAGTAGGTGTCATATTAGGATAGTTTTTAAACAGTTTATCGATGTGATTACTCTGATGACTATAAAATATCGAAAACAAATGTTATCCGGACCTACATCAAATCGTGTTGTAGGTACTGGCGAAAGCATTAACTCAAGTTTTAAATGCACGTTGTTATAGGTTCCTCAAAACCCCTTTTTATGCCGGTTTCAACTCAACCAAGCCGCGAACACGAAAATAAATTTGCAATAAAAGCCCTCTTTGCATAAACCGGTTAAAGCAAACACATATATGCATCTCGTCTTTGGCTTCAAAAAGGCTAAGATAATAGAGTGATTGTGGAAATGCCCAACAGCTGAAAAAGAAAATTTGAAACATCTAGTCACGTTTGACTCTCGTAAAGTGACTTTGAAAGTTTCAGGAATCATTTTCAAATTGCACGTTCGCATAGTCTTTTAACAATTCGTGGAAGAGTAAAAATCTTCGCATGTACAGATTACAATTTGAAGATGTAGGTATATCGGACAACAAAAGAAGTTTTGAATCCTCTTTATGCATTCTCGACTCCCCTTGGCTTTCCGTTTTTTGAACTATTAAATCTTTAAAGTCAGACAAACTGTACCAAAGCCATTCTTAATCCCCCGGGCCAATTAATATCAAGTAAGCGGATGATTTTTCATGGTATAATATAAAGTGCAAATCGTCAAAAGAAAAGTGAAATGGTAGTTTTTTTTGGGCAGTGCGAAGCTAAGATGCAGCTGAATAAACAACCGGTCTCCTTTCTCTAGCAGTTAAATTCTCCGTTTTTATCTGTATGATACGTTAAAACAGGTTTAATTCCGACATTCGCCTTTTTGCGAAAGAAAGAGTAACTAAAAGAATTCCGTTATGACTATGTGGACATTTTTTAATCAACAGAAAAATGTAATTGCCTTGTTATGGCCGACGAAAATGAAAATGACACCATAGCAACTTATGTTTATTTAGTATTCATAAATACAAATCATTTGGTTCACCGACTTCGGCAAAGAAGGAGAATCTCACACAGTGCTCATTTGAAACATCAAGGTACGAGGTTCTTGCGGGAAACGAAAATTCTACGATCTTAATCTAGTGAGTCAGGCTTATGAAGAAAAAGAAAAATGTTACATTTTTAAAGCTAGGGCCTAGTTTTCTTAATAAAGCTCGATTACAGGTATAGTACTAATCTTGGGTTAACTCGATCTCAAGCCGATACAGGATTAGTACTAATCGGGCTTTGAACAGCAACTGGTCCGGGTGCATTTTTGTAGACTTGTTTTCTGAAGCTTTATCACATTACCATTAAGTATGACGGTGGCAAGTCAGACAAATAGCTAACGTGTTAACGATAAGCTCATCCGAAAATTTCAAACTGATTCTATAAATTGTTTTCTACACTGTCATGCCAAAAATCGGCAAGAAACTACCGTGTTCATATTTATTAAGAAACACAATCTTTGTATCACTAATTACGCCAAAATCTGAGCACTTTCGGGATTACTGAACTTTGCTATTTAAAACTTATTTTAAAAAGATTAAATGAAGCCACACCGACCAATCTGGCGAGCAGGCAATATATGCTAACTTATTGCAGGGAAACATGGGCAGTATTTTCCCCTAATGTCTGACCTGCAAAACTGTCTCATTTTGTTTACTTGAACTGTAGTTGCGGGTCAGCAACGTTGAAATATAATGAAAACGTTTGATTTTGCTGCTCAATTTTATGGAGTTGTTTTCCGTTGTTTGCTTTTTCTGATAAATCATGCTTTCGAATTGGTAAAACACTGTCCAAAGCAAAAATATGTATGACTTCTATCAACTTTACATCTTGTTTCAAAATATTTGCTAAAGACGACGAATAAGCAAAAGTTTGATGCTTTCTTTGTTTTCAAATTTATTTCCCACCACAAGATGACAACATTGCTTCCTGCATAATTTTAATTACAGTCAAGATAAAAGAAAAACATTAGGTTCTTTTTATTGAACTTGCTGAACGTCGAGTAACCAAAATATGGAAGAATTACAAGACAAATGTGCGATGTTTTCACAAATTGATCTTCTTAACAAAAATGGTTTGCACAATAACCAAGGCAAATTTTTTTTTTGAAAGTATAAGAAAAGAAAATGGTTACAGATGACCAACACAAGACTTTACACAGATTTACAACTTTCTAACCCTGTCCTGCCCCCCCCCCCCCAAAAACCAATATTGACAGCCTCCAGATACACTTTTTTGTTTATAAAAATATTGTTTTTCGGACCAAGGCTGAGTATTCTTATATTTTGGCAAATTTTAGGCTGAAAATATTCTTACGAATATTCTAAGTTTCGGTAACATGGAACTTCCGTTTTTAAAGTGACTGTGGTATCAAACAGCTTCAAATGTACCAAATCCTGAGCCTCAGCAATATTCTTAAAATATTCTTGAAACTTGGCCACGACGACGACAGAAACCTCAGTTCACATCGACAAAATTTATTTGTTTGAAGTTTTGCGGGAAATTCCATTTTTTAAACTTATTTTTAAGGGAGAGGAGGGGTGGGGACAGGGGAGGGGGTGTTTAAGGTCATGAAAAATTGAATGATTTGCTAGAACATTCTTGGCTTGCAGTTTTAATCTTCCAATTCTTCTTTCGTTCTTTGAAATTTTGTGCCCTTCAACCATTGCTTTGCTCTCTTAACCCTTAAACAGGCAGGCTATTTTGCCACACTTATACAGGCAAGGGGGGGGGTTTCGTTGAACCCCCCCCAAGATTTTTGAAACGGTTAAACATATGCACATGCCCTTTGGCATGCAATTAGTGTATGAC